>SZWC01012995.1:1525-11595 GCA_023375785.1 Penium margaritaceum
ATATCTATATCTATATCTATATCTATATCTTTATCTATATCTATATCTATATCTATATCTATATCTATATCTATATCTTCATCTATATCTATATCTATATCTATATCTATATCTAAATCTATATCTATATCTATATCTATATCTATATCTATATCTACATGTATATCTATATCTATATCTATATCTATCTTTATATCTATCTGTTTCTACATCTACGCCTACATCTACATCTAGATCTACATCTACATGTTCTTGTGCATCTATATGTATATCTATATTTATATATTTATTGATGTCTACATCTGTATCCAAAGTTATACCTTCATGTATCTATATGTTTATCTTTTACCTATTTCTTTGTCTACATGCTTATTCTGTATTGGATTTTTTTTTCCTTGGTCCACTGATGAGGAGGACATGGCGTGTTTAAGTGTACATATGTGTCTGTTTTGATATTTTTGCATACAATTATCTACATCTTTATCTTTACCGATGTCTACGTTCATATCCATATGGACATATGTATTTACATACATGACTGTCTTTACTTATACATAGATATACCTTTCTTGAACAAGATTGAACTGGTGTTTTACCTGCCTTATTCGCGTTTGATTTGTTTTCACCTTGGTCCTGTTCCCTGGTCACTTGTATCTTAGTTTTCTCTTTTGAGGCAGCCATGAGAAATTATGGAGCAATTTGAGAACTAAATTGCGCTGAAAAAAACTTCTCGCCACCTTTCCAGCTGCTCTCTTACAGCAGATGTGGCTCATCTCATCCGTCTTGACAATGACGTGAGGAAAAAAACAACAAATGCGCCTAAAATCATGTGAATCATACTCCTATTTCCCATTAGAAAAGGACATGATATCCTGCTGTAGGAACCTCGCAGTCATTTTCAAATCTCTTTTGCGATTACCCATTGGTGGAGATACCCCAACCTTCATTAATTTTGTGCTTTAAATCATCCATGGTTGGCCGGGGTCTACACCCGGGCTCGTTTTGGCACTGAGATAGCCCTATTGCTTTAGTCGGTCAAGACCAGGGGACCCACAAAAAAGCACTGATTTGTTCGACTCCTCCTGGTCCCAAATCTTTGCCTCTTCCTATCCGGATTGCGTGGCCCGTGTTTCTTGTCGGCAGGACCGTGCTGTGCCTCGAGTCTCCTGCAGATATGATGACGTCGCCGACTTCTTAGCAAAAGAGAAAACATTCTTGGGCAGCATCAGTGGCAGCTGTGGTGGCGGCAGCTGCGTAGGTGCGTGGACGCATCCGTCCGTCCGTGGGTGCGTGCCTTTGAGCGTGCCTGCGTGCATAGTGCATGCATGCGTGCATGCATGAGTAGAAGAAGCAGCCCCAGCAACTTCCACAACAAAAACAACAGCGGAAGCAGTAGAAGCCGGTGTGTGGGTGTGTGTGGGAGGCGGAGGGAGAGGTAGCGGGGGAGGTTGAGGCCGCGGGGAAGGGGGGGTGGAGGGGGAGAAGGAGAGGGAGATGGCGGGAGACGGGGAGGGGGAATTGGTAAGCCCCTCCATTGGCGACTCTCAGTACCGACAACGCGAGAGTGGGTCTCGGACATAGAGCAATTCGCCGAGACCGCCTGCTGGTCTCGGCGACCTCAAGAGTGCTCACCTGTCGTTCAAGACCCGCGATTCTGAATAGCTTGTGTTGAGAATGATGTCAGGATTGCATCACAATGTTTTTTTCAAGCATTTAGTGAATACTTGCACAAACAATTGACACCATATCAGTCCAAATTTACGAAAGCAGTCAACACAGTCTGCTGCGATGGGTTAGGACCTACTGCTTCCATCCAGCTTTAAAATCCGTACAACTGTCACTCATAGACAAATAGTGGAGAGTTTGGCAGGACGTGACAAAAACACGCAAAGAAAATTGGATTTTCTTTTCAGGTTGCAAGGAAAAGAATTATATGGAAAATGACCTCAAACTTTCTTGATTATCCTTGCAAACCAGCAAATGAACTTTCCAACCTCTCCACCCCACAAATGTCAGACATTGTACATGATCTCCTGATGGCGCATCCAGTTTTTCAGCAATTGCACTCTCCGCATGGTTTCCTCACTCATGCCATGGAGGAAATCAGATCCCGTATGCCTCGCACGTGAGAAGGCTCTCTCAAATTCTGCACACATGGCAGGCGCACTCAGTACATCCATAGCCGCCAAAAAACGAAATGGCTACTGTTTGCGGCTTGCCTGCCAAAACGCGATAGGTTTTGCATCCTCACGGAGACGGTTCAACCATGAGTACAACTCTATCTCACGCTGGAGTGGGGCTTCAGAGCTGCTGCCGGCTGCAAAGACTAAGCCATGGCCGTGAGCGCTTCACCCCAGATGCACGGGCGATTGGGCTGCGGACAATCTGCAAGTAAGCCCCTCCAAGCGAGAGTGCTCTCACGAGAGTTCTTGAAATCAAATCAAACACCTTGAGAAAGTTCTCGCATCAGTGTACATTGAACCGCTGGCGTTTGATTCAGCCCTTCCATTGGTCTCATACATGTGAACAGTAGAAAATCAGGGGGTTGAGGTTTGAACTTCGAACGCTCTCTGGCCGGCGTCGGTTCCAAAAACATAAGTGGTGGCGTCACAAACTCTGAATGTTAGTGACTCTCACCTACAAAGTCAAAGAATAGCATAAAACAATTAAGTTTCTTGGTTTGAATGGGTATGAGACGACGCGTCAGCTGCTTTTGAAAACTTGAACTCCCGGTGTTTCAAACTGTGGAAGGTTCATCATGCTTGCCCTTGGAGCGAGACTGGGCTAGGGAGTCAGAGCGAGAGAGCATCCATCGGTGCTTTATCTGACGGCCAAGTACAGCCGCATCTTTGCTCGCCTCACTTGTGCCGTCAGATTGATTTTTCACTCTCTCAGAGTATCTCGTCCCCGCTGGATGACCTCTGACCGAGGGGAAAAAGATTTTCTCCCTAAGCCTCGCGGCAAGAAAATGTTTTCTTTCATGCTCTCTCACATGGACGTCGAGTGGCAATATGTGGGAAGTGAGGGCCTACCCTCCGATGAGTTGTGCCTCTCACCGACCCAGATCGCTAATCGGACGACTTAGCGGCCATAGCGCTGGGCCATCAAACGTAATCTGGCGGTTGAAATGTTGCCCGTCATTTGGAGTACGACTGTCATCCCAGCGGTGTGGACAGTTCATTTTCTTTCTGCCTCTCATCGGTGTTGCGGAAATAATTTTCTTCCTTTCAGCTGCCCGTCAGACCTTCTCGGCTCCCTCCGCTCGGACCCCCCGCTAGGTCACCACCCACTTCGCACAATAGTCGTAGATCTACGTACATCGACGTCAGAAGAGCCTCCAACCTTGGTTGCATGAAGCTGCGTACTTTGTCAAAGTAAATATATCCAATTTCTTTCTTGGAGTGATTTCACTTTGACGCAGCATGCAAGCCTACTGCAATCGTGCCGTACCGCAAACACGTCCCAGTCCAACAAGAAAAAACGTCCTGTCCCGTCATTTTCAACCGTCGCTACACCAATCCTGCCACCCCCCCACGCCGACCTCAAGACCCTAGATCTGTTCATGGTACATCCTCTTCGCTCGTCTGAATGCCGTCCATTAGATTGCTCTCCCTCTCCCACGGAGAATCATCGGTCCGAAACTGATTCATGCATGCTGATGTGTGCAGGATCGTGAAATCATGGCGAGTGCTCTTCTCGTCACCCATTTCGCGCGGCAACATCGTGAATGGCCCATGACCATCACGAGTGATGCACCTGCGACTCTACCGGCTGGCTCGCGTGCCCATGTGTGTTACTATTTCTACCGCGTGGACGGAGACCCCAACTCCGCACAGTGCAAGCTTTGCAAGATGGGGAGTGTCATGTAGACGGTTGCCATCAAGAATGGCAACACAAGCAGCATGTGGTCTCATCTCGCTGCAGCGCATCGTCGTGTGGCAAAGACCATGGTCCACGCTGGCGGTGGTACCGAGACGCTTTGCACCCACCTCACAAAGGCTGACGAGGCACAGAATATCTAAAATCTGGTGCCACGTAGTGTCTTCGACGCCCTCTATTTCCGCAAGTGCATCATGCCGTGGTTCATGGAGAAAGACATTCCGTTTGCGGCCATTGCTTCTCCATGGCTCCAGGAGGCCGCCGAGCATGCAAACCCAGCCGCACGGTTGGTATCTCCTCAGACTCTAGCACATGACATATACGCTGCGTACGAGTCTGTGGAGTTGCAAGTCTGCAAACTCCTCTGGACATGCGAGGGCCCTATATCTTTGGTGATGGACGGCTGGACGTCCACCGTGAACGACAGTTACTGTGGGGTCACGGCACACGGCATTAACGGTGGCAGAGTTCTTTCCATCTTCACTGGCTTGAGCCAGTTCGCGACCGCCATGACGCCACCACCCTTTTCCAAGTCTTCCACAACGTCGTCCAAACCTGGGGCCTGTGGGGCGAGGTGTACTGCGTCACCATGGACAACGCATCAGTCAACAGAGCCATAGTGCGCATGCTGGCCGAACATCATCCTGATTTCTCGGAGGACTGCTTTGTGCGCTGCTTTGACCACGTCTCCAACCTGGGCGTTGGCGACATCCTTGTGCAGCCGGAGGTGGAGCGCATCTTCAGCATGGTCCGCGTGATAGCGGTTTTCATCTGCCACAGTCCTCAGCGTGAAGCCTCCATTGAGGTGTTTTTCCTCGCCAACCATCCTACCCCCTACCGCAAAATTAACCCCGACAGCCCCACCCGCTGGAACAACACTGTGACCATGTTGCAGCTGGCCCATGAGAAACGCGAGCCGCTGGAGAAGTGGCTCACTTCCATCGGCACAGACGGCATGCGCCTATCTGGCTGGCAGTGGCTGACTATCCGCTTGTTGGAAAATCCATATCTCCCTCTCATGCAATCCGATCTCCGATCCAACGGCACTGCTGGAAAGCTCACATCATCATCCTGCTACTGTCCAAGTCTCAACTCAATCCAACGGCTAGTTTTGGAGAAAAGGCCAAAAGAACAAAAGTGACATAGAATATGTCACAACTGGCAAAGAGGCGGCATAGTCTTTGCTGTGGGGCTTGGCTCAGCAAAAAGGCCAAGAGGTGCGGGAGAGAGGTCGCCACTCTCTCTCCCACCCCTCCTGCCTATTCTCACCTACTTCTGTCCCTGTGATTCGGCGGGGTCAGGTACAGTGCGTCGGGGCTCTAACCCTGCCTCAGCCACTACTTGTCGGAAAAATAAGGGGACACATGAAAATTGTATCCCAGTATGTTTTGCACATACTATGCATATGGACGCTGACGTGGCACCATTGGAGCGCGAGCGAGGGATTCCCGGGCATCATGCGAGAGTGGCAAGTCTCACTTGATGCCCATCAGACGGTGGAAGAGGTATGGCGGGCGACTGAGGAGTCAAGGACCCTCACTTAACAGCTCCCGCCCTAAACCCTAAACCCTAAACCCTAAACCCTAAACCCCAAATCCTAAACCCTAATCCCTAACCCCGCTGAGCAGTCAAGGACTGACCGCTGGGTCTCCGGAAGGAGCGAGCAACAGATTGACGGCAGAAGAGCTCTCTCGTAGATCCGAAAGTCGTCATCCGCCGATCTTTCGGTGGGAGCCCAAAGTCCGCTGCATACCCCTCACTCAACAGCTCTCGTCATCGAGCAGTGTCCGGACAGACTGGACTGCCGCAAAAGCAAGACACAACGTTAGCGGACAGTCAGTACCCATGGTTGTTGTTCGTTTTGACTCCTATAGGTCTCAGACTAGTATATAGCAGTAGGCAACTTTAGTTGGCTCTAGCTTCATGTGTAGTGCACCAAATCAGGCATGCAGCATACCGTTAGAATCAACAGGAGACGTACTATCCGCCTAAGTCCTTGGCTAAGGCTCTTGAAGCTTTTAGTGTGTGTAGAACCTGGTCAAGTACAACGGCCGAGTAGGTGACTTGTGTATCTGGAGTTCATGGAGTTAATGGAGTTAATGTTTTGACTTTCAATTGTGTCAAGTGTTTATTGGTTCATGTTGACCTTTGAGGTTGATCCTATTTTCATCACCGCTGCATCGCGGAATTCCTGGAGCCGTTTAAAAACATGACCGATGACATCAGCGGGGAGACCATCCCCACATTTTCCCTCGCCATCCCTTTCTACAACGAACTCCTTGACTACCTGCAAAACAGCGCGGACGCATGCAAGGCAGCAGCAGACAAGAGGCTTGCAGCACGCGGGCCCACAGCAGCAACCGACGAGCTGCATGTTGTGCAGCGTTCGCTCGCAAAATCCCTCACCAAGGCCATTGAGCATGTCAGAGCCTTGTACACCCTGACTGGTTATTGCCAGTACCTTGCCACGTTTCTGGATCCGCGCTTCAACAAGTCCTACTTCGAGGAAAGCTACCTTGGCGACGCGTGTGATGTGCATCCGGATGAGGTACTACGGATGATTTTGAGCCTGTTGCAGCCATACGAGGTGGCATACGTGCAAGCAATGGCAGAGGAGCATGCACGTGACGCCGCCGAAGAGGCCACCGCCGACAGCAGTCCCAACACCAGCAGCGTGGCCGCAAGTGTGCTGGATGACATGCTTGGCACCACGTCTCCGGCTGCGAAAGTAAGCACACCTGTTGCCATGCATGCTACTTCCGCCACGCTACCCGCTGTAGCTGCTGCATCCCTCCCCCTTCCCGCAATCTCCCATGCTTTTACAGCAGCCACGCCCGCTGCAACCACGCCCGCAATCTCCCCCGCTGCTGTGACTATCTCCTCCACTGCCGCTGACGCGACCCCCAAAGCTGACAATGCCATGCAGCCATTAACTCCATGAACTCCGGATTTAGGGTTTAGGACGAGAGCTGTTGAGTGAGGGTCCTTGACTCCTCAGTCGCCCACCATACCCCGTCCACCGCCCGATGGGCATCAAGTGAGACTCGCTACTCTTGCTTGATTCCCGGGAATCACGCCGACTGGCCGGAGTTCCCTCGCTCGCGCTCCAATGGTGCCACGTCAGCGCCCATATGCATAGTATGTGCAAAGCATACTGGGATACATTTTTCATGTGTCCCCTTCTTTTCCCGACAAGTAGTGGGTGCGGCAGGGTTAGAGCCCCGACGCATTGTACCTGACCCCGCCGAATCATAGGAACAGAAGTAGGTGAGAATAGGCAGGAGGGGCGGGAGAGAGAGTGGCAACCTCTGTCCTGCACCTCTTGGCCTTTTTGCCGAGCCGAGCCCCACAGCGAAGACTATGCCGCCTTTTTGCCAGTTGTGACATATTCTATGTCACTTTTATTCTTTTGGATTTTTCTCCAAAACTAGCCGTTGGATTGAGTTGAGACTTAGACTGTAGCAGGATGATGATGTGAGCTTTCAAGTAGTGCCGTTGGATCGAAGATCGGACGGCATGAGAGGGAGATATGGATTTTCCAACAAGCGGATAGTCAGCCACTGTGAGCCGGATAGGCGCATGCCGTCTGTGCCGATGGAAGTGAGCCACTTCTCCAGCGGCTCACGTTGCTCAAGGGCCAGCTGCAGCATAGTCACGGTACTATTCCAGCGGGTGGGGCTGTCGGGGTTGATTTTGCGGTAAGGGGGTAGGATGGTTGGCGAGGAAAAACGCCTCAAAGGAGGCTTCGCACTGAGGACTGTGGCAGATGAGAACCGCTATCACGCGGACCATGCTGACGATGCACTCCACCTCCGGCCGTGCAAGGATGTCGCCGGCGCCCAGGTTGAAGACGTGGTCGAAGCAGCGCACAAAGCAGTCCTCCGAGAAATCAGGATGATGTTCGGCCAGAATGTGCACCATGGCTCCGTTGGCTGAAGCATTGTCCATGGTGACCCAGTAGACCTAGTCCCACAGGCCCCAGGTTTGGACGACGTTGCGGAAGACTTGGAAAAGGGTGGTGGCGTCATGGCGGCCGCGAACTGGCTCAAAGCCAGTGAGGATGGAAAGAACTCGGCCACCGTTAATGCCGTGTGCCGTGACCCCACAGTAACTGTCGTTCACGGTGGACGTCCAGCCGTCCATCGCGAAAGAGATACAGCCCTTGCATGTCCAGAGGAGTTTGCGGACTTGCAGCTCCACAGAATCGTACGCAGCATATATGTCATGTGCGAGAGTCTGAGGAGATACCAACTGTGCGGCTGGGTTTGCATGCTCGGCGGCCTCCTGGAGCCATGGAGAAGCAATGGCCGCAAAAGGAATGTCTTTCTCCACGAACCACTGCATGATGCACTTGCAGAAATAGAGGGTGTTGAAGACACTACGTGGCACCAGATTGCAGATATTCTGTGCCTCATCAGCCTTCGCGAGGTGGGTGCAAAGCGTCTTCGTACCACGGCCGGCATGGACCATGGTCTTCGCCACACGACAATGCGCTGCAGCAAGGTGAGACCACATGCTGCTCGTGTTGCCATTCTTGATGGCAACCGTCTTCATGACACTCCCCATCTCGCAAAGCTTGCACTGTGCGGAGTTTGGGTCTCCGTCCACGCGGTAGAAATGGTACCACACATGGGCACGCGAGCCAGCCGGTAGAGTCGCCGGTGTTTCACTCGTGATGGTCATGGGCCGTTCACGATGTTGCCTCATGGAACGGGCGACAAGAAGAGCACTCGCCATGATGTCACGATCCTGTACACATCTGAATGCATGAATCAGTTTCGGACCGATGAAGCTCTGTGGGAGAGGGAGAGCAATCTAATGGACGGCATTCAGACGAGCAAAGAGGACGTACCATGGACAGATCTAGGGTCTTGAGGTCGGCGTGGATGGGTGGCAGGATTGGTGTAGCGACGGTTGAAAATGACGGGACATGACGTTTTTTCTAGTTGAACTGGCACGTATTTTTGGTACGGCACGATTGCAGTAGGCTTGCATGCTGTGTCGAAGTGAAATTGTTCCGAGAAATAAATCGGATGTATTTACTTCAACGAAGTACGCAGCTTCATGCAACCAAGGTTGGAGGCTCTTCCAACGTCGATGTACGTAGATCTACGACAATTGTGCGAAGTGGGTGGTGACCTAGTGGGGGGTCCGAGCAGAGGGAGCCGAGAAGGGGTCTGACGGGCAGCTGAAAGGAAGGAAATTATTTCCGCAACACCGATGAGAGGCAGAGAGAAAATTAATCGTCCACATCGCTGGGATGACAGTCGCACTCCAAACGACAGGCAACATTTCAACGGCCATGTTACGTTTGATGGCCCAGCGCTATGGCCGCTTAGTCGTCGGATCAGCGATCTGGGTCGGTGAGAGGCACAACTCCGTTGGAGGGTAGGCCCTCACTTCCCACATATCGCCACTCGATGTCCAAGCGAGAGGGCGTGAAGGAAAACATTTTCTTTCCTCGAGGCTTCATGGATATAATCTTTCTCCCCTTGGTCAGAGGGGAAAAGGATACGAGATACTCTGAGAGAGTGAAAAATCAATAGGACGGCACAAGTGAGGTGAGCGAAGATGCGGCTGTACTTGGCCATCAAATCAAGCACCGGTGGATGCTCTCTCGCTCCAGCCCAGTCTCGCTCCAAGGACAAGCATGACAAACCTTCCACAGTTTGAAACACCGGGCGTTTGAATTCTAAAAGGCAGCGGATGCATCATCTCAAACCCATTAAAACCAAGAAACTAAATTTCTTTATGCTATTCTTCGACTTTGTAGGTTTGAGTGACTAACATTCAGAGTTCGTGACACGACCATGTATGTTTTTGGAACCGACGCCGGCCAGAGAGCGTTCGAAGTTCAATTTTCTTCAACCCCCTATTTGTCCACCGTTCACACGTATGAGACCGATGACAGGGCTGAATCGAACGCCAGCGGTTCAATGTACGCCGACGCGAGAACTCTCTCAAGGTGTGCGGTTCGATTTCGAGAACTCTTGTGAGAGCACTCTCACTTGGAGGGGCTTAGGAATTGGTGGGGGAGAGAATGGGGCGGAGGAGGGTGACTGGGAGGGGACGGGGGAGATGGAGGGGGCGTAGGAGGGGGAGGCAATGTTGGAGTGGGAGGGGTAGGGGAAGGTGGATGGGGAGGGTAGATGGCGGGGGAGGGGGTGGGAGAAGGGGAGGGGTTGGGGCAG
>SZWC01012995.1:49424-70555 GCA_023375785.1 Penium margaritaceum
TGTGGTGTGGTGTGGTGTGGTGTGGTGTGGTGTGGTGTGGTGTGGTGTGGTGTTGTAGCGGGAGGGCCGGTTCGGCCCTCCCTCCTCGCCAAAGCCAGGGGTGGTTGCGCACCACCCCTCACGTCAGCGAGGGCTGGCCGGCCGGCTGGACGGCCGGCAGCCGGCCAAGCGACCGGCGGGCCATCGGCCGGCCAGTCGCCAGCCGCCGATCGCGGCCTCAGCCCGATCGGCGGCTGAGGGGCCACGAGGGCCTCGAGGGCAAGGCCTCATAGCCTCGTGCCCTCGCCCCCCCTCGCCTTCCTTGCAAACCAGCAAGTGAGGACGAGGGATTGGGGGAGCGAGGGTGAGGAGAGAGAGCTGGCACAAAATCGCCAGCGTGCCTCGCACACAATGATTTTACGCCAGAACAGCAAAACGTAAATCGAAGTTCGTTTACGACGAACTTTGACATTAAATAAATGAAATAACTTGTGCAAACACACGAGTTCGAGGTAAAAACCCCCGGTTTGGGTCCCAAAAAGAGGGGTTTGGTGAAAAACGGATATGGGCCTCCGGAGACTCGCAATATTCGAGTCTCCATGCTCTCGGTCGTTGATGACGATTGCCCCTCAGTCCTGCGAAGGGGTAAGCCCCTGACGTGGACTGAGAACGCCATTCTACGAAATCCGACGATGACTTCAGAGGAGGAGTTGGAGACTCGACACGTTAGAGTAATTCTCAGAGTCAGACAACCCTCGCAACCAAGAGTTCGATGGAAACGGCGGCTACGACATAGACAAAATGCCGCCGGCAGCTGCAAGCAGCAACAGAAACGCCAGAAGGGACTATGGCATCTACGCTTCACCGTTTGAAGCGTCGTAAAGTGCGTTAGGAAGGTAGAGAAGAGCTTTATTTTTTGGGGCTTCTTCTCCACAGCCTCTCCTTATCTCTAGGGGACCTAAGGGAGTTTTTTGGGACGGGGTAGGGAGTGCCCACCCACAAATCACCAAGTTTTTCCCTCTCTTCAAAGTTTCCTCCCCCCCTCCTTCAACCAAGAAATTGGGAGAGCACTTCTTCCCAACGCGAGGGGCTCTCAAAGCTTGATGAATTGAAATTGCCTCATGAATCGTGAAAGCTAGATTGTAGGAGGCGATTCCTCCTTTAAGTTGTGGGATGATCCTCACAACGACCATCACGTGCTAGTTGCACGAACGACGATATGGCAAGTGCCGGACTATCCAAGACAAACAAGGGCAAGGTGGTGACGGCCTCACCGCAAGCTCTTGGCGGACTCCAAATTTTGGGAGCCGTTGCCACGAGCACGGTTGCCAATCCAAAGGCAACCGTACCACCTAAGGCAACCGTGCCGCCTAAGGCAACCGTACCGCCTAAGGCCACTGCACCGCCTAAAGCAACCGACGCCAACCTCGGCGACACCGAGAAGCTTGTGGAGGCCAAAAGAGTGCTCGACGAGCACGTCGACGCACACGTAGGCGACCCCCACGTGACGGACGACTCAAAAGAGGAGGATCTCCTAGAGGGGGACCCCGATGAAGAGCACGACGTCGACGATGGCGATGGCGACGAGGATCGCGACCATCGTCATCGTCGTGCGGCGAACTCAAGCCGATTTCTCAAGAAGGATAAGACTCCCGCCGCATCGCCTGAAGCTGCCGACGGCAGCGAGACTGCCGAGAGCAGCAAGGGCGCTGAAAGCGGTCACACGGGAAGTTCCCGCGAGAACGAGCCGGACGACGACGCCGCGAGAACAATTCGCGAGGACCGTCATAGGCTCGCGGAGTTTGCTGCTGAGGCGACAGGATAACTCAGGATCACCACCGACGATGGGGATACGGCACCACTCGGAGGAATGAGGGCGGACCCCCCTTCCTACGATGCGGCCGCAATGGGGCAAGGCAGCGCCCACTTGAGAATCGTCGCCGACGACAGTCTCCTTCGTAGGTGGGACTCCTTGGAGGCGTGTACGCAAACCGTACCCTCTTGCAGTGGGTAACGGTGCACGGACAATGCGAGGCCCTAGAGGCTATCGCCGATACTCTGACGACATCAGAGCTCAAGTTCGCGTTTGCCAACCTGCTAACCCACGTCGGGCAGAGCATCACGGACCTTGACCGTGATCGCCAGCTGCAGCGCCTGGCCATCCATGAGGCAAGCCGTCCATACAACGACCTCGACAAGGCGTTGCAGAGTGTGACCCAAGTATGGATGCACTAGCAAGCGCAGCGTACCGCAGCTGCAGATGCCACTGCCGGTGGCAGCGACGACTTGCCTACCTCGACGACTTTGGGGTCGGTCATGAACACGTCCTTCCTCCATAGTGTGGAGATCTTCCGGAAGGGCATGAAATTGGCCGACTGGCTGAACCGCATGGAGCACGTTCTACGTGGGGCGACCTTGCCACGACGCGACTTGAAGACAAACTCTTCAAGTATGTGGTCAAGGAGTGAATTGCGCAGCAGCCACACCTCGAGTGGCAGCTCATGGAGGCCTTCTGCACGATCATGCGCAAGAAGGGCACCCAACGTGAGGAGGCACAGTGCGCTTTCCAGAAGATCAAAGACTTCAGGCAGCTGGATAGTTTGCTCGAATCCTACTTGAGCGAGTTTGCCGCACTCGTGGAGGAAGCTGAAACCTTCACCGAGGGTGATGGGACTCAGACCTTCAAGTACCTGGAGTGCATGCTGTTGGAGTACTTGGGTGATGGTCTCGCTAGCGAGAAGTTGAAGGACAAGACCACCACGACAGCCACAGGCCAAGCTTGGACAAGCTGGAGGGAGTTGCTCGACTACATGAGCAAAGTCTATTCGGCAAACCCGAAACACTACTCTGATGCACGGCCGAACGCGCGTCCACAGCAAGGTCGCGACATGTGCATGGACGCTGTAGGAGCTTGTCGGTCAGCTGGACAGCAAGGCGGGGCCAAGGGCAAGCAGCCTGCAAACCCTCCAGCCAAGAAGGCTGGTGGATACAAGGGCCCCAACAACAAGCGCAGCCGGGAGGATGACGAGCTGCAGGCGGCACGTGAGCATCGCAACACATCCTTCCGCGAAGGGCTCTCCCACAACTGCATGCAACCGGGCCACTTTAGGGCTCAGTTCCCTCAGGCTACTAGGGGTGGACAAGAGGTCGCGGCGTTAGCTGCAGCAGTAGCACCTTGTGGGGATGGTGAAGCCGGAGGCCGCGGACATGGCCGTGGACAGGGTCGCGGTCGCGGCAATGGTCCCGGCCCTGGTAACGGACAAGGCCGTGGGACAGGTTTTCCCCACCCCTGAGTGACATCAGTGGGGACCACTCAGGGGTGAAACTGGATCACGAGTGTGGGTTCATGTTTTCAGATGAGAATGTTAACCAATTTGAGTTTTTAACGAGTTCAAATTTCTCTGTTGTCTTTTCTCCTGTTGTTGAACCGCATTCTACAGTTTCTCACTGACATTGCCCACTAAACCTTGCATCTCCGGATGAGATGCATGATCGTACATGCTTAGTGGTGGCGACACCAACCACTGTGCAAGAGTTGTATAACACAGTGATTGAAGCAAATGCCCTCAAAGCAATGAGTTCAATCACGTTTGCAGTACCTTTAGTCGACAATTTTGACCCAGTCAAATTTAAAGACAGGAAGGTGATAGCCGAAGTCACACGTGCCCACAAGATGTGGACTCGAGTGGGTGAATCACGGGAGTTGCGACGCCCATCTTATAGATTCCGTGTTTATCACAAACTCAGCTTGCCGTCATCGAGTCTGTTCACTCGGAAGAGTGGGGGAAACATGACGATGCAGTCCAAAGGAAACCTAGATGGTGCTCCCATGAACATACTTGCTGACACTAGAGGGGACGACTCTTTTGTTAGCCTTGGCTTTACCCGACAGGTTGGCTTGAGGTACGAGCCATTGAATGGCGCAGTTGTCGTCGGTGACAACCGTACGGTATCCGTGATCGGTACTTGTAAACAAAAAATTTGTATTCAATGGTACACACAGGGTGTCACGTTGAAGGTACTCAACCTTCTTGACCCGTTTGACGTGGTGCTAGGCGATCCTTGGCTCCGTGACAACAAGGCACTAATGTGCTTTGAATCAAAGCGTTTGATCCTCCGAAAAGGACAACACCGCTTTACGTTGATTCCAAGTACGGAATTATCATCGACCCGACTCAAAGTCCATGTCAGCTTGTCTGCAATGCATGTCAAGAGACGTGTTTGACAAGGTTGTCGATTCTTCATGGCTCAACTGCAGAAAGTGGAGGACGACATGACGGAAGACACGCCACAAGAGATCAAATTATCTATTGGTGGAGTTCTCGGATGTATTCCAAGACCCACCGGCTGGGCTTCCACCAGAAAGACACATGGGCCACACGATTCTGCTACAACCAGATGTGTCTCCTCCGTCCAGACCCCTGTATCACCTTAGTCCAGCAGAAAGACGAGAGACCAAATGCCAAATCAAAGAGTACCTTGCAAAGGGGTGGATCGATCCCAGTAGCTTGCCGTACGGTGCGCCGATCCTTTTTGTGAACAATAAGGACGGTGGTTTACGCATGTGCGTGGATTACCATGCGTTGAACAAGCTGACGGTGAAAAATCGATTCCCCTTACCGCGGATTGAGGACCTTTTTGACCAACTCCAAGGCGCAAAAGTATTTTCATCCATGGATTTTTCTGAAGGGTACCATCAAATCCGTATCACGGAAGATGATATGCCCAAAACCGCGTTTCGAACGCACATGGGACACTATCAGTTCTGAGTGTTATGCTTTTGGCTTACGAATGCCCCGGCGACCTTCCAAGGAGAAATGAACTGAACGTTCGCCAAGCAACTCGGACAGTTTGTCTTGGTTTACCTGGATGACACCGTGGTTTTCTCCAAATCAATGGAAGAGCACATAGAACATCTGGGCGAAGTTCTCGCAATCCTTCGAGAACAGAAGTTCTATGCGAAAGTGAGCAAGTGCAAGTTTGCACAAAATGAGCTCGAATACCTTGGACACATTGACGGCAAGGACGAAATCCGTGTCGACCCACAAAAGGTCCAAGCCGTTGTGTACTGGCCACGTCCCAAGAATTCTGGGCAGATACGGTCTTTCCTCGGCCTTGCAAACTACTTTTGACGGTTTATGCAAAGGTATTCGACCCTGGTAGCACCGCTAACCAGGCTCACGCGAAAAGACGTGCGTTGGGACAGCTGATTGCGAGAACGCTTTTCTCAAGGTCAAAGAGCTCCTATCCATGGCGTCCATCCTAGATCTTCCGGATCAATAGCAACCGTGAGAGGTTTGATGTGATGCGCCGGTAGTAGGACTCGGAGCCGTCCTCGTGTAGAACAGTCACCCAGTTGCGTATGAGAGCCGGAAGATCATTCGTGCGGAAACGCGGTACACGACTGGGGATCAAGAGCTCCTTGCGGTAGTACACGCTTTAAAGATGTGGCATTGCTACCTCGAGGGTGTTCAAGGGGGTGTGACGGTCATGACCGACCATAATCCATTGGTATATTTCCAAATGCAACCAAACCTGTCAAGACGACAGGCGCGTTGGATCGAATACTTGAGTCGATTCTCGTTCACATGGGATATAGGCCGGGACGCATCAATGTGGCCGATCTACTAAGCCGACAGCCTATGGAAATTAAAGCAACGACCGAGGTCAGTGGGTGTTTTATGGCCATTGCAACAGCAACAGTACAACCACCAGATCCTCCTGCACCTCTGCGGCAACCACCACGAGAGATTGGCCAATTACAACAGCTTTGTAAAGAGGATCTGGATGGGATACTGTGTGGATTCTTGATTTCAAGACTTTCGAAATCTGGACAAGTGTGTCTTGGTGGAGGCCGCAGGAATCTTCTAGCACAAAGAACAAGTTGTTGTACCAAACTCAGGAGACTTCGAGCAAAGGTTATCTCCCAGTTCCACGACCCGCCGGTCGCAGGTCATGTGGGACCCCGAAAGACCGGACAGGCACTCTCGGACCACTATTGGTAGCCACGGTGGAGTGTTGATGTCCATACGTATTGCGTGACATGCGATCCATGTCTTTGGAATAAGACTAATAACAAGAAGCCTGCTGGACTCCTCCAACAGCTTCCCATTCCTGGGACTCCATGGGAGTGCGTCAGCATGGACTTCATTACTGGTCTTCCGGACACGGCCCGTCGCCATGATACTAGTGGTTGTGGATATTTTGATAAAGATGACACACTTAATTCCTACAACCACTGACGTGAGCGTAGAGGAGACCGCCCGTCTCTTCTTTGAGGTTGTCGTAAAGTACCACGGCTTTCCGTTGCGCATTATCTCTGATGGAGATTGAAAATTTGCTAGTAAATTCTGGCAAACGATGCACGAATACTTCGGCAATGAGTCGCTAATATCAACAAAATTTCACCCTCAAAGTGACGAACAAACAGAGCACATATATCGCACTATGGAGCAAATGCTCCGCATGTACGTGGACCCTGCCATGCATGATTGGGACAAATTCCTAGTACCGGCAGAGTTTGCGGTGAACAACTCGGTGAACGAGTCCACACAGTTCACACCGTTTGTGTTGAACAGTGGTCGGCATCCAGTGGTACCCTTTTCATTGGTGAAGAATGGGAGTGCAGGGGGGCAGGTTCCTTCCGCTCAAGCCTTTGCCGAGCGCATTGACTCCTTGTTACAGGAGGTGAAAGGTCACCTTCAAGAAGCTTGGCAGCGACAAAAGGCATATGCCGACAAAGGTCACCGGGAGGTCTCATTTGACATCAGTGTCAAAGTGTTGCTTAGCACCAAAAACCTTCGTCTCAAGTCGCCAGGGGCAAGAAAACTTCTACCGAAGTGGATTGGGTCGTTTCCCATTGTGGCACGCATCGGACCAGTGGCATACCGATTGCTACTTCCGTAGGGTATGAAGATACATGACGTGTTTCATGTGAGCCTGCTAGCTACATACACGGCAGAAGGAACCGTTCGACCACCGCCAGCGGTCCTGGCTGCCGACGGCCAATACGAAGTCCTTCGCCTACTCCAGCACCGAGAGCGTACTCTTCGGTCGCGCGTTGTCAGGGAGTACCTCGTTCATGGGGCTGGTTGTGGACCTGCACATAACTCATGGGAGCCCGAATCTCGGTTGCCCATAGGGGTAATCAACGAGTACTGGAGCAAGCTTGCAGCTCACACAGATCGACGCATGGCAAGAGGTATCACCTCAACGCGCAAAAAGGTAAACAACATTCCAACAGAGCAGCATTCATGCACAGCGACCATAGGAGGTTGGGGACGCCCAACATGGTTGTCGCGCATGCATGTAAGTACGTGAAAGTGTGTGTAAGTGCATGCAAGTGCGTGTAAGTGTGTGTAAGTGCATGTAAGTGCGTGTAAGTGCATGTAAGTGCGTGTAAGTACGTGTAAGTGCGTGTAAGTGCGTGTAAGCGTGTGTGACTATGTGTAAAAGCGTGTAAGTGCGGGTAAGTGCGTGTAAGTGCGTGTAAGTGCGTGTAAGTGCGTGTAAGTATGTGTAAGTGCGTGTAAGTGTGTGTAAGTATGTGTAAGTACGTGTAAGTGCGTGTAAGTATGTGTAGGTATGTGTAAGTGCGTGTAAGTGTGTGCAAGTGCGTGTAAATATGTGTAAGTGTGTGTAACTGCGTGTAAGTGTGTGTAAGTGCGTATAAGTGCAAGTACGTGCGTGTAAGTGTCTATAAGTGCTTGTAAGTACATGTAAGTACGTGTAAGTGTGTGTAAGTGCGTGTAGCTGCATATAAGTACGTTTAACTGTGTGTACGTGTGTGTAAGTGTGTGTAAGTGTGTATAAGTGTGTGTAAGTGCGTGTAAGTGCATATAAGTACGTGTAAGTGTGTGTAAGTGCGTGTAAGTGCGTTTAAGTATGTGTAAGTGCGTATACGTTCGTATAAGTGCGTGTAAGTGCGTGTAAGTGTAATAAACTGCGTGTAAGTGCGTGTAAGTACGTGTAAGTGCATGAAAGTGAGTGTAAGTACGTGTAGGTGTGTGTAAGTACGTGTAAGTGCGTGTACGTGCGTGTAAGTGTGTGTTAGTGCGTGTAAGTGCGTGTAACTGCGTGTAAGTGCGTGTAAGTGCGTGTAAGTGCATAAGTACGTGTAAGTGCGTGTAAGTGCATATAAGTGCATATAACTGTGTGTAAGTGCATGTAAGTGCGATTAAGTGCGTGTAAGTACATGTAAGTGCGTGTAAGTGTGTATAGGTGCGTGTAAGTGTGTGTAAGTGTGTGTAAGTGCTTGTAAGTGCATGTAAGTGCGTGTATGTTTGTGTAAGTGCGTGTAACTGCGTGTAACTGGGTGTAAGTGCATGTAAGTTGTTATAAGTGCGTGTAAGTGTGAGTAAGTGCGTGTAAGTGTATGTAAGTGCGTGTAAGTATGTGTGAGTTTGTGTAAGTTCGTGTAAGTGCGTGTAAGTGCCTGTAACTGCATGTAAGTGCGTGTAAGTGCGTATAAGTGCGTGTAAGTGCGTGTAAGTGCGTGTAAGTGCATGTAAGTGCGTGTAAGTGCATGGAAGTACATGTAAGTACATGTAAGTACGTGTAAGTGTGTGTACGTATGTGTAACTGCGTGTAAGTACGTGCAAGTGTGGGTAAGTGCGTGTTAGAGTGTGTAAGTACGTATAAGTGTGTGTAAGTGTGTGTAAGTGCGTGTAAGTGCGTGTAAGTGCATGTGAGTATGGGTAAATGTGTGGAAGTGCGTGTAAGTGTGTGCAAGTACGTGTAAGCGTGTGTAAGTGCGTGTAAGTGTATGCAAGTACGTGTAAGTGCGTGTAAGCACGTATAAGTGTGTATAAGTACGTGTAAGTGCGTGTAAGTGCATGTAACTGTTTTTAAGTGGGTGTAACTGCGTGTATGTATGTATAAGTACGTGTAAGTGTGAATAAGTGCGTCTAAGTGCGTCTAAGTGCGTGTAAGTGCTTGTAAGTGTGTGTAAGTGTGTGTAAGTACGTGTAAGTACATGTAAGTATGTGTAAGTATTTGTAAGTGCGTGTAAGTATGTGTAAGTACGTGTAAGGTCGTGTAAGTGTGTGTAAGTACATTTAACTGCATGTAAATGCGTGTAAGTGTATGTAAGTGCGTGTAAATACGTGTAAGTTCGTGTAAGTGTGTGAAAGTACGTGTAAGTGCGTGTAAGTGCATGTGAGTGCGTGTAAGTGCGTGTAATTGTGTGTAAGTGTGTGTAAGTACGTGTAAGTGCATTCAAGTGCGTGTAAGTGCGTGTATGTACCTGTAAGTACGTGTGAGTGTGTGTAATTGCGTGTAAGTCTTTGTAAGCACGTGTAAGTACGTGTAAGTGTGTGTAAGTGCGTGTAATTTTGTGTAAGTGCGTGTAAGTACCTGTAAGTGCATTTACATGTAAGTACCTGTAAGTGCATTTAACTGCGTGTAAGTACGTGTAAGTGTGTGTAAGTGCGTCTAAGTGCGTGTAAGTATGTGCAAGTGTGTGCAAGTGCGTATAAGTATGTGTAAGAGTGTGTAAGTGTCTGTAAGGGCGTGTAAGTGTGTGTAAGTACGTGTAAGTGTGCATAAGTGCGTATAAGAATTTCTAAGTACGTGTAAGTTCTTGTGCATGCTCCAGCCTAAAGGAAGGAGGCCGCTAGCCGTGCTGACCTACAAGCTACAGCTTAGGTCTAAGTACCATGCACGTGTTCATGTTTAGCTATTGATTGAAACTATTAGTTTTCTTTCACAATGTTGATGACTCACTGACTGACAATCCTTCTTGTTGTTCATGAACCGGGACGGTTCATAATAAGTGGGGAGGAATGTAGCGGGAGGGCCGGTTCGGCCCTTCCTCCTCGCTTAAGCCAGGGGTGGTTGCGCACCACGCCTCACGTCAGCGGGCTGGCCGGCGGCCAGCACTTCGCTGGTCGCGGGCCAGCTCGCTGGCGGCTGGCTAGACGGCCGGCAGCCGGCCAAGCGATCGGCCGGCCATCGGCCGGCCAGTCGCCAGCCGCCGATCGCGGCCTCAGCCCGATCGGTGGTTGAAGGGCCACGAGGGCCTCGAGGGCGAGGCCTCGTGGCCTCGTGCCCTCACCCCCCCTCGCCCTCCTTGCAAACCAACAAGCAAGGACGAGGGATTCGGGGAGCGAGGGTGAAGAGAGAGAGCTGGTGCGAAATCGCCAACGTGCCTCGCACGCGACGATTTCGCACCAGAACAACAAAACGTAAATCGAAGTTCGTTTACGACGAACTTCGACATAAAATAAACGAAATGACTCGTCCGAACACACGAGTTTGAGGTTAAAACCCCCGGTTTGGGTCCCAAAAAAGAGGGGTTTGGTTAAGAACGGATATGGGCGGCCGGAGACTCAAAACATTCGAGTCTCCCTGCTCTGGGTCGTTGATGACGATTGCCCCTCAGTCCTGCAAAGGGGGTAAGCCCCTGACGCGGACTGAGAACGACATTTTGCAAACTCCGACGATGACTTCACAGCAGGAGCTGGAGACTCGACACGTTACAGTGGTTTTGAGAGTCAGACAACCCTCGCGACGAAGAGTTCGACGGAAATGGTGGCTATGACATAGATGAAACGCCGCGGACAGCCGCGAGCAGTAGTAGAAATGCCAGAAGGGACTATGGCATCTATGCTTCACCGTTTGAAGCACCGTAAAGTGCGTTAGAGGGCTAGAAAAGAGCTTTATTTTTTATGGCTTCTTCTCCATAGCCTCTCCTCACCTCCAAGGGACCTAAGGGAATTTTTTGGGACGGGTTGGGAACTGTCCACCCCCAAACCACCAAGTTTTTCCCTCTCTTCAAAGTTTCCTCCCCCCTTCAACCAATAAATTGGGATAGTACTTCTTCCCAAGGCCAGGGGCTCTCAAAGCTTGATGAATCTCTAAAAAGAGGGAGGACTATACCTTGGGGACTTTTGGCGGCTCCCCCAACGCCGCCGGCTCAAGGAGGACGCCGCCAAAGGGTGCCAGACGTGCCAAGAAGACGCAAGAAGAGACCGAGGAAGACCAGAAGACAAGAAGACAAGAAGACAATAAGAAAGTTAGTCTTTTCACTCTTGACCTTGTACTTGCTTGTGTTCTTGCTCTTTTTCCTCATTTTGTGAGCGGTACTCACACTTCTTGTTACTCCCTTGTATTGTTAATTTCTGTTTTTCTAGATCCTAGTTGCTACCAAGTGCCGTGAGTCACGGCTTAGGAGGACTAATGTCTAATCCCACGGCCTTGTGCCAACGTGGTGGCCTAGGAAAATAGAAGTTTAAATTGAAATTGCCTCACGAATCGTGAGAGCTAGATTGTAGGAGGCGATTCCTCCTTTAAGTTGTGGGGTGATCCTCACAACGATCTTCACGTGCTAGTTGCACAAACGACGAGATGGAAAATGCCGACCGTCCAAGACAAACAAGGGCAAGGTTGTGACGGCCTTACCACAAGCTCTCGGCGGACTCCAAATTTTGGGAGCCGTTGTCACGAGCACGGTTGCCAATCCAAAGGCAACCGTATAACCTAAGGCAACCGTGCCGCTTAAGGCAACCGTACCGCCTAAGGCCACTACACAGCCTAAGGCAACCGACGCCAACCTTGACGACACCGAGAAGCGTGCGGAGGCCGAAAAAGTGCTCGAGGAGTACATCAACGCGCACGTGGGCGGCCCCCACGCGACGGACGACCCAAAGGAGGAGGATCTCCTAGAGGGGGACCCCGATGAAGAGCACGATGCCAATGATGGCGAAGGCGACGAGGATCGTGACCATCGTCATCGTCGTGCGGTGAACTCGAGCGGATTGCTTGAGAAGGATAAGACGCCCGTCGCATCACCTGAAGCTGCCGACGGCAACGAGACAGCCAAAAGCAGCAAGGGCGCTGAAAGTGGTCACACGGGAAGTTCCCGCGAGAAAGTGCCGGGCGACAACGCCGCCAAGGCAATTTGCGAGGACCGTCGTAGGCTCGCGGAGTTTGCTGCTGAGGCGACAGGTCGACTCAGGATCACCACCAACGGTGGGGATACGGCACCACTCGGAGGAATGGGGGCGGACCCCCCTTCCTATGATGCGGCCGCAATGGGGCAATGCAGCACCCACTCGAGCGTCATCACTGACGACAGTCTCCTTCGTAAGGTGGGACTCCTTGGAGGCGTGTACGCGAACCGTACCCTCTTGCACTGGGTAAGGGAGCACGGATAACGCAAGGCTGTAGAGTCTATCGTCGATGCTCTGACGACATTAGAGCTCAAGTTCGTGTTCGCAAACTTGCTATCCCACGTCCGGCAGAGCATCACCGACCTTGACCGTGATCGCTAGCTGCAGCTCCTGGCCGCCCATGAGGCAAGCCGCCGATGCAACGACCTCGACAAGGCGTTGTAGAGCATGACCCAGGTGCGGATGCAGCAGCAAGCCTAGCGTGCCGCAACTGCAGATGCCACTGCTAGTGGCAGCGACGACTTGCCTACCTTGACGACTTCGGGGTCGGTCATGAACACAACCTTCCTCCACAGTGTGGAGATCTTCCGGAAGGGCGTGAAGCTGACCGACTGGTTGAACCGCATGGAACACGTTCTACGTGTCCTCAAGGCTCCACTCAACCAGTGGGGCGACCTTGCCACGACGCGACTTGAAGACAAACTCTTCAAGTACGTGGTCAAGGAGTGGACTGCGCAGCAGCCGCACCTCGAGTGGCAGCCCATGCCGTGGGAGGCCTTTTGCGTGATCGTGCGCAAGAAGTGTACCCAACATGAGGAGGCGCAGCGTGCTTTCCACAAGATGAAGGACTTCAGGCAGCTGGGCAGCTCGCTCGAATCCTACTTGAGCGGGTTTGCTGCACTCGTGGAGGAAGCTGAAAGCTTCACCGAGGGTGATGGGACTCAAACCTTCAAGTACCCGGACTGCATGCTGCTGGAGTACTTGGGTGATGGTCTCACCAGCGAGAAGCTCAAGGACAAAATCACCACGACAGCCACCGGCCAAGCTTGGACAAGCTGGAGGGCATTCCGCGACTACATGAGCGAAGTGTATTCGGCGAGCCCGAAACACTTCTCAGATGCACAGCCGAACACGCATGCACAGCAAGGTCAAGACATGTGCATGGACGCTGCACGAGCTCGTGGGTCAGCTGGACAGCGAGGCGGGGCCAAGGGCAAGCAGCCTGCAAACCCTCCAGCAAAGAAGGCTGGTGGATACAAGGGTCCCAACAACAAGCGTAGCCGCGAGAATGGTGTGGTGTGGTGTGGTGTGGTGTGGTGTGGTGTGGTGTGGTGTGGTGTGGTGTGGTGTAATAATCTCATTACATGAAATGAGAATTGTACATACGAGGGAGCAAGAGGCACGCCGGACCATGAAAGGTTCCAGGCCAAAAGCACACTGTCAGAGCTAACATCCACAAAGAAAACAGCACCCCGTGTAATCGTTTGTCCAACCCAAGAGCACCATATAACAAAAGCCAACTACTCCCGGCCTACGAAGCACAAGTCAGCCTGAGCTGGTCCCTCATCTCTCCTACGCAATACACGCCTGGCCCTGGCTACATCCTCCTCCAATGCTACATCTGTCGCCCACTCCGCTGCTCTGCGCCGGATCTGCTGTGCCTGGGCTCGCTGAAGGGTCGCCGCCATGCGCTGGTTGAGGAGAGCGCGGAGTGGCACAACCACCCCCTCCGCTCCTCCATGTCTGCTCAGCCTCTGCTGAGACGCCTTTGTAGCTGCGCGGAGCACCACTCCCATGCCGCGCGACATGGCCCCCAGAGTCTCCATGGCCGGGAACATGAACTCCAGGTGATCTCGCTTCACCTCCTCCCGCCACTGCCCATACTTCCTCTCCTTCTCCCTTACTGCTGCCTCCAGCCCCACTCCCGGCCGATACGTCGACTGTCGGCCCAAGGAGGGCCGCTGCGGGTCGGCGATGACCACATCCAGTACCAGGCAATGCCCAGTCCCTGTCGCCGAACAGGAGATGTCCAGTCTCCCCTCCGGCATGACGTCTCTCGGCTCCTCCACCACTCCACCCATCCCGCTCTCCCGCATCACTGCTGTCAGCTCGCGGACCACCGCGTCATGGACTGCCCTCAGCGCTCCACCCTACGTGCAGCGGAGGGCATACTGGGGGGCACACGGCCGGATCAAAGCCCCGGCCGGGCATGCACATACCGGTGTATGGCGTAAGTGCGCAATGGGAAGTCCCAGCCGGAACCTGCATGCCACCCACCAATCCTCCGGCGCCATGTACAAACGGTCGGTGACGGATCTCGGGTGCACCCACAACCAATCTCCACTGTCCCCCCCCTGAATCACAATCTGTCGTTGTAGCTGTGGCCACCCCTCTACCTCCCCAAAGTCGGCGGTGACAGACGTCCAAAACCCCTCCAATTGCCACTCATGCACACGAGTGCAGAGGTCTTGAAATAGGCGCCGCGGACTCCCCTGCTCACACGTCTCCAACTCCGGCACCTCCCTTTGAATGGCCTCTGGGTACCCCTGCAGCGCCACTGTACGGAGCTCTGTAAATGTCCCCCTCCGCCACTCCCCTCGCTCTCAATCCGCTCCCCCTCCCGGATCCCCTGGTCTTGGCAAGCGAAGGAGACTCCGCACCTCCTGCCATGTCTGGAGACGGCTGCAGATAAATGACAGGGGGACTAGGTCCGCTACCGATGTCAATCCGAGGCCACCCATGCACATTGGTAGCTGTGCCTGCCGCTCTGCATGTGTCACCGCCCGGCCCTCCCGCATGGACGCAGTTCCCTCCATCCGCAAGAGCCGCCGTCAGCACCGTCCCACTTGCTTGTCAAACCGTCGCAGACGTGATGTCCACCATTGTGATGGCGGCGTGAGTCTCGTGAGGTGCTGTATGCGCTGCGTCACACACTCTCGGAGGATGTTGAATGCTGCCTGGGCGTCTGGCAAGTCCACCAGGGTCTCCAACACCTCCTCCACCTCATGAACCGCCACATCAAGTCGTCCTCTGCAAGACTCCTCCGTCCCCATCGGTGCACCCAAGACCATCATCCCCTCCACCACCCGAGATACTCCCGCAAGGCCAACTGGGATATGCTCAACCCTCGCCAGTAGGAACAACTCGCACTTGCAGTGCTGGACCTCCATCCCCACCGCTGCTAGCCCCTCCTGTAATGATGTAAATCCCGCCTCTAGCTCACGGGCTGGCCCGAGCAGATATGTGTCGTCCAGGTACGCCAGCACCCGCCCCGTCTCTCCCATCGCAGCCTGAGCTCCCTCCAGTGCGCCCTGCTGCGCCAGCGCATACAGGAAAGGGCTGATCGGGTCACCCTGTCTCACCCCTCTCTCCAAGCGTAGCACACTCGGTCGTACTCCCCCTTGGTAGTACAGATCCGAGGGCAGCTCATAGAAGAGAGCCAAGGCAGGGATGAGCCACTCGAAGCCCCGTGCTCGCACCGCCTCGAAGATCGCTGCTCCCTCCACTCAGTTATATGCGTTCCGGCCATCAATGCTCATGACTCCCCAGTCCGGACGCGCCTCCAGCTGCTCAGCAATCGTGTGGACCACTGTGTCCCCCCCTGCCTGCACACCGACCGCCTGCTGCAGTGGAGCCAACGCTGCCTGTATCTCTCTCCTCCCCGTGCTGACCATCCATCCCGCAAGGAGCCTCCAAATCGCCTCTCCCACCGCTATCGGCCGCTCCCCCCCATCGGGCTTGGCTAGTGCGATGAGTCTGCTCGCCGCCAGGAATCGCCATGTCGTAGGGTGTAGTTGTCCCCTACAAATGGCGGCGAGCAGCTGCGCTAGCAGTCGTGTCAGCTGCTCGTCCCCCACCACTGCCTGTCGGAGGTGGTCCAGGGTCAGCCCCGATGGGCCCGCTGTTGACCCTCTGCTGCTCTCCATCAAGGCTCTCTGCACCCCGTCAGCATGCGGAAATGCTGCTGGTGCTCGTCGTGCCGCCTCCCTCACCCATACTGGAATCGGTTGCTCTGCTGCGGGGCGCTTTGACTACAACTGCGCAAGCACCTCTGGTCCTGGGGGTGCTAACGCTGAGTTGTCCAAGGCTGCACAAGCCTTGGACGTGCTCCCTCTCCGAAATTTTGTCACCTCCCGCTGCAGTCGCTGCTTCTTCGCCTCTTCTTCCCTGTGTCGGAGGTATCGTGGCGGGGGGGGGCGTCCAGCCGGCCGTGTGTGGGCCACTGCCTCCCTCCACAACTCCTCCCACTCTCCTCACTGGAAACAAGCAGCTAGGAGCAGAACCCAATCCGCGTCTGAGCCTTGCCTATGCTGTGGTTGCACCCGAAGGAACAAGCTGGGTATCGCCTGGAGCCGTAAGGGACCAGCTGCATCCAGGGGTCTCGCGGCACACCTAGCCAAGGGGATCCGCATGGCCACCCGGACCACGTCAACAGCCCCAGCAGGGATTCTCGCATACACGAATGGTGGCAGTACCTTCGCGCCATAGAGTCGGTCCCAATCCACTCCCTCTGCCCATCGCCACAAGCGCTCCCATCGCTGGTCCTCCCCCCTCTCCCCCTGTCCTCCCTCGCCCACACCCGCACCCATGTGCCCCTCCTCCTGGCTGTGCTCGCACCTCCTCCCAGGCTCCTGCTGCTCTCGGTCTACCAGGTGCCGGCGTGGGTGCTGTTGGTGCTACTGCAGCTGCTGCTGCTCTTGCTACTGTCGTACTGGGCGCTGCCGTGGGTGCTGCTATGACTTGTGCAACTCCTGGTGCTGTGGCTACTGCCGGTGCATATGCTCATGTGGTTTCTCCTGGCGTTGCTGCTGCGACTGGCACGGCCCATGTCCTCTCTGCTCGTGAGACTGCCGCTAGGGCTGGCGCCCCCGCTGGGGCCTCGGCTGCTGATGGACCCTGTGCTGCAGCTGCTGCTGCTGCTGCTACTGCTGCTACTGTTGCTGGCCCCCCGGTACACGCTCGCCCTCTGGTACTCCATCCCCTCGGACATGAGGTCTAACCACCTGACGCCTGGGGGGAGGTAGTGGTAGCATGAGCACCCGCTCCCGTCCCTCTGTGCCCTGCCGGTGCTCTTGCTGCCACTGTTGTCGCTCGTCCTGCTGGTGCTACTGCCTTTGCTGCTCTTGTTGTCTGTGCACCGCCGCACCTCCCCTCCAATGCCCGAGCTCACGACCTCCCTCTGACGGCCTCTCCGCCTGCCGGCCTCCCCCCTGATCGCAAGGGGGGATGCCACCCCGGGTGTCCCGTGCTCCTCGCCCCCCATCTGTGGACATCGGAAAGCACTCACAAATGAACTGCTCTGCGACTGAGAATGGTCTTTTCGCAGTGTCCTCTCCCCGGTCTTCTCCTCCCGATGCGCTCTCTGTCTGTCCCCTGTCCTCCTCAGCCGTGTAACCTGGGGCTATGTGTCCTGATCCAGTGTCATCCCTACGTCCTGGTGACCCACCCCCTGGCTCCGTAACCCTCGCCTGTCGCTCCCGCTCCCGTGGCGCCTGAGAATACCGTAGAGGACGCTCACGTCGTGCCTCCTATTGTGCCTCCTGCTGTGCTCGCCTCCTACGAAACTCAGCCTGCCACCCCGCCACGCCTAGCACCTGCTCGGGGCCAGCTAGACCGCCACCCCTCACCCGGCGCTTAGCCAACCATGCCTCACGCTCACGGTCCTCCTCCGTCCGGACGCACGACCTAACCGGACGACCCTCGTACTGCTCCGCTGCAGCGTCCGTTGCTGAACGGGGCGGGACGCGTAACTAGACGCCCTGGACTGCTGCCACCATGCTAAACCCCGCGTGTCGTCGGCCCCAATGAGTACGTAACGCCCATCGGCTCCTCCCCTCGTAACCACACCCCATCCATGGGCAGTGCGAGGGGGTCCCCAACTCGCTGGTACACGACATGGATCCACCGCTCCTCCCCCTCCCTCCCCTGGCCCTGTGGCGCTGGTCTCCTCCACCCTCTCCCTCCTCTCACCCTGGCCTCCTCCTCTGTCCATCTGTCCTCCACATCCCTAGCCCACTACCTCCTCCTCCTCTCCCTCTGTACGTCCTCTGCGGATGGCCCTCCCCCGGCACGGCAGCTACCCGCTTCCTGCCCTCGATCGTCTGGGGTCCGCCGGTCCTGTCCCTGCTGCCCCATCAGTCCCTCCTCCGTATGATCACGCCTCTCCCTCTACGGCTCAAAGCCCCTCGCACTGTCCTCACCCTCTCTGCCCTCCGTCTCCACTATCCATCTCTCTGACCTCTTTCCTGTCCGTGTCATACGCCCTTTAATGGCACAGGTCTTCATGCGCTGAGGACCCGAGTGAGTCGTCCGTACTGGTAGACGGCGGGTGCTCACCCCGACAGTCGAGGCTCCTACGGTATCCCCTCCTCCACCAAGGCGTGGATCGTCTCCCCTCCCCCGTCCCGTCGGGCCACCCTCCTCTGCCTCCTCCTCCACCTCGCTCCCCTTATCCTCCTCCTTGTCCTCCTCCTCCACTCCCTCCGGTCGTGTGTTGTCTCTACTACGACGTCCATCTCCATCCTCTCCACCATCGTCACCCCGGCCCTCCCCTATGCCACTCGCCTCTCTTGTCCCTCCAGTACTGCTGTCCTCCCCACCCTGACCCTGCGTCGAGGAGCTGCTCTCACCTTACGCCGCCCCTCCGCTATCCTCACCTCGGTCACCCGATCCACCTCCTCCCGTCACCCCTCCTGCCGCCGGTGCCTCGGATCTCCTCCCTCCGGTCCCCACCACGAGTGCAACAGTGGTAGGCGCAGGCCCAAGCACTCCCTGTTCCCCCCTCATGTCAGGTGTCGTCCCAACCACCTGGGCATGTTGGATCGGTGCCGGGCCGAGTACTCCCCTCACCTGCGCAGATGCTAACCTGGCTCACTCCTGACGTCGGCGGCGGCGCCGTCGCCGACGGCTCTCTCTGTCACTACTCCCCGGCTGCATCCCGAACCCAAGCGTGGTGCAGTCCGTAAGACCGACACGTATCTCCTTCGTCGAGTCGGCAACCTCGTAATGCTGGATGAGGCCCTCGGTCTCCTGCGTCACATCCCCCTGAATCTCTATGCTCAGTACGATCATCACATCCCCTCGTGGCCTCGCAGAAGTGTCCTCCTGTCCTGACCCTGAAGGCACAGTCTCCACACCAGGGGCATCCATCTCCTGGTCCTCAGTCTCCTCCATCTTGCCCACACTCCCCCTTGGCTCCTCACATACGTCCGTCATCTCCTCTCTTGGTAGGGGGCCCTGAATGGCTACTCTCCCATCACCTGGCACCGATGTGGCAAACGACCCCCGTGAAACCTCCTGCCGCTCTGCCACCTCCATCGACAGCCCTGCATGTCGAACCGCCAAAACCCCAGCTTGTACGCTAAGCTCCTCTACTTGGTGATGTAGTCCCTCCCATGCCCTGTGGTGCTCTGCTCTCACCAACGCCTCCCAACCCTCCTGACCCTCAAGTGCTGCCCGGAACATCTGGACCTGGCTCGCCAGACCGTCCACACGCGGGTCCATAGCCGACTGACTGTGAGGTCGCCGTATTAGCTCCTGACGAATGCTCGTCGTCTCCTGCGCTATGGCCACCCCCATATGCTCCCACTACTCGTGCAGAGTCGTGAGATGCCGGCCGACGTGCTCATCATACCGTAGGAACAATCCTCGGACACGCTCCCGTAAGTCCTCGTGCAGGGCCCCCAGTGTCGCCTCCATCTCCTCCCGGATCTGTGTCATGACCTCCTGCCCTAACTGTGGGGTCCGAGCTCCCCCGGTCTCGCCCATCTGCTCTGGGTCCTTGTAGCCTCCATAGTCCCTCGAGTGGGTGTCTCCTTGCATCACCGCCTGCCCCCCCTCTCATGTATCCTCTGCTACCCTGCCCTGTGTCTCAGCACGGGCTGAACTGGGTGGGGTGTGCCGCTCCACCACCCGGTGCATATCCTGGTCACTATCTCCCGGTCTCTCTCTCACTCCCATCTCTCCCCTGAACAACGGGGAGGGTGCATGTGGCTGACCCCTGTCCTCCATGTCTACCATGTCTGTATCCCTACTCTCGCTCTGACTCTGCTCAACTGTCTCAGATCCCGCCACCTGCTCCCTCTCCTCCACCGGCTCCCGTCCCTCTAATGCCGCCACTGTATGATCCGGCTGTCCGCACACCTATGCTCTGCTGCCCTCCTCTCGCCCAGCATCTGTCGCCAGTGGTACCTGCTGTCCTGCTGTTGGCAGGAGATACTGACGCCGTCCCGACACTCCGAGATCCGGCTCCATGTCCTCGGTGTCGCCCTGCGCCAAGTCTCCTCTCTCCGCCCGTAGGGGCCCCTCTATCTCCAGTTCGCTCCCGTGGGCCTCACCCGTCGGCTGTGTAATCACCACCCGTCCTCGGGTGGGCCCCGTCGCTGTCTCCTCTCGTCCCGGATGGGCTACTCCGTCACTGTCTGGAGGTAGGTGTATACACATCGGCAGTCCCGGTGGTAGAGGTAGGCGTACTAGCTGTCCGTCCCCCAGTCGTCTCCCTCGTGCCCGGGTCTGTGTCAGCAGGGTCCCCGTGCCCCTTTTTGCCGGATGCGCCAAAAGGGACCGTCCCCTATCCGGGCCATCCGTCTCCACCAGGTCTGCGCTCTCCTCCACCTTCCGCTTCGCCATGGCTGCGTCCATCAGTCGCATGCGCTGGCTGAGCCGTCCCCCTGTCGTCTCTACCTTGGTGCCTCCTTCACTCTGCTGCACCCACCCCCGCTTCCTCCCTCCTCACATGCCAGCCGCTTGCAGTCGTGCCGTCGGTACATCATGTCCTGTGGGTGTCTCGCGAACCTCCTCCACCAGGACTGGCTGTGGGTGCGACAACTCCTCCATGTTGTGGATCACCCTCCTTGGTCGTCTCCTATCGCACAACACCGCTCTCCTCCTGAGTGGACCCCACGTGGACCTCACCTCAAACACCACCTCAACCAGCCGGTATCCCCTACACTGGGATCCACTCCTATCGCCACGATCGGGGGACGAGGGACCCCTCCTCGCTCTACGGCACACCGTCAGCTCCCGCCATGGGTATGCTAAGAAAGGGTCCTCCACCCGGCACCACGGCCCGGAGGGCCTCACCACTATCGCCGCTGCCATGTCTGCTCCCCGTCGTCCTGGACGTCCTGCTGCTCCGCGTTGAGGCCGCTGTCTGCTGTTCCGCCTGAGGTATATGCTGGGCTAAGAAGAGATGGGGAGAGAGAAGGGGGGATAGGAAGGGGGAGGGGAGAAGTCGGGTACAAGATCCACGGGGAAGGGGGG
>SZWC01012996.1:56259-71053 GCA_023375785.1 Penium margaritaceum
CAGTGGTAGCAGTGGCCGTTCCGTGCACTGCTACAACTGTGGAGGTGCCCATCGCTACACCGAGTGCCAGCAGCCGCTTGACTCGGAGCGCATCACTCGTGGACTTCAGGCTGCCCATGCTGCTCGCACCGCGTCCGGCACGTCGACCGCACACTCCTCTGGACGCGCGGTGACTACGACTGCAGCTGTCCTTGCGTCCTCACCAGCGAGCAGCAGTGATCCAGACCCACGTGACCGCACCATCGCCGAGCTTCGTCATCTTCTGACGCTTCGCTTTCAGGGAGGTGTGAGTGTGTTGTCATCGTCGAGTGGGTCACAGACTGCTTGTTCGTCCGTCCTCGTGACTCGTGATGACACGTGTGGGGGAGCACAGTCCGCATGTGATGATGTTGGGCCTGACTGCACTGACTGGATTCATGAGTCTCACCTTCGCGATGTACATCGTTCCTTCCCACTGACGGCTCAACGTCCCTCTGATGTCGAGTGTTCCATTGCTCATTGTACAGTGACGTCCACTAGTCGTGACTCCGGTGGTACTTGGATCATCGATTCCGGTGCCACCCACCACATGACGTGTCGTCGTAGTGACTTTGTGGTACTTGGTCCTGTCACGATTGTGCGTTCTGTTCGTACAGGCTCTGGTCAGTCCTTACCGGTCCACGGTGTTGGGGTTGTATGCTTTGATGGTCCGTCTGGCCCCCTGTATCTCTTTGACGTGCTGTTTGTGCCTGATCTTGAGCTCAATCTGCTATCTGTGCGTGCCTGCACGCTGATGGGCCTCTCCGTTGAGCATACCGCTGATTCAGCGACTGTGTCTGCTCTTGACACCTGTAGCATTGTCCTGCATGCTTCAGTCGTAGATGATTTGTACCGCATTGCTCCGCCATCCTCCGCTTGCTCTCCCCGTTCCTCTGGTCGCGTTTTTGTCACTGGTGTTCTATCCCCGGAACACCAGAGGTTGCTTCATCGACGTTTGTGTCAAGTCGGCTCCAATACTGTGTCGAAGCTCATACGGACACAGCCCGCTCTTGGCCTTGACGTGGCTTCTTTCGAGAAGCCACCCAAGACCGACTGTCTGTTTTGCGCTCAGGGAAAGATGCACCGGTGCACTTATCCTGATTCGCGTTCCCAAGCGCTGAGGCCCCTCGAGTTGGTCCACTCGGACGTGCTTGGTCCTCTCCCGGTCGAGTCCGTGTCCGAGAGGGGCCGATATGTTCTGACGCTGACTGACGACTTCACCCGGATGCGGTGGGTCCACAGTCTACGTCAGAAGAGCGACATTGCCCCCCTTCGGTTCGGCTCTGGCTCGTGATGGCTGAGCGTCAGTCTCGCCACACGCTACATACTTTTCGCGCGGATCGCGGCGGCGAGTTCCTCGGTGAGATGGACTCCTTCTTTGCTGAGCACGGTATCTTTCACCAGGTCTCCGCTCCTTCTACCCCACAGTAGAACGGTGTATCTGAGCGCTGGAACCGCACCATGGAGGATGCGGTCCGGGCCATGCGATCTGAGTGCGATCTCCCAGAGTCCTTCGCCTTCGAGGGCTTCGCCTACATGACTTGGGTCTTTAACCGCCTCCCACATGGTCCGCTTCCGGACCATGTTACACCGTACGAGCTCTGGTTTGGCCACTGTGTTGATCTTCGTCTCGCTCGCGTCTGGGGTTCCCTGGCCTCCGTGTGGTACACCGAGGACCAGCAGGGGTCCAAGGTCTCCCCTCGGGGTGGCTTGTGTGCCTTCATCGGCATCTCCCCGCGGTCGAAGGCCTGGCCATTTGGGACCCCACTTGCCGTCGTGTCATTGAGTCCCGTGACGCGCTGTTTTTTGAGTCACTCACATACCGTGATCTGACTTCGATCACAACTCTCTCTGTAACTCATGTCCCTTCCTGCGAGGGTCCTCGGCGGATGGGGGAGACTCCTCTGCCAGCGACCATTCCTCGTCAAGCTGATGTGTCCGCTCGAGTCCCCTCTCGGTCTCCAACACTTGATGATCCGGCTATCATTGCCGTTGGTCGAGAGATCCCGCCTGTTCAGCTTGTTTCACACCCCATAGGTACCGCTGCTCTCACGCCTCCTACATCACCACCTGTGTCTACTGGCGCCCTTGCTCCGGCGTCTGACCCAGTCCAGCCCACTCCTGTCCCTACGTTGGCTAACACTCCTCTCTCAGTGTCCGGGCCAGCCTTGCCTGCTGTCACACCGAGCTCCGTGTCCCCCACACACGCATCTCCTCGCACGGNATCTCCGGCTGCCTCGTCTCAGCCCTCACCAGCTGTGGTCGTACCTGTCCCTGTGGTCGTACCTGTTCCTGAGCCTGAGGTGCGCCCCTCGACCTCCGGTTACTTGCGTGAGCCCGGTGGTCGCCTTCGACCACTGGATTCCGGAGCTCAGCGAGCGTCGGGTCTCGGACCCAGGCGTTCCTCTCGCAGCATCGCGAGCGGTTATCCAAGCACAAAGGCCTTAGGCCTGAGTGTCCGCACTGAGCTTTCAGAGGTACACCCAGTGTGCCCCATAGGGCACGACCTGATCACTTGCGAGTTCCATATGGCCTGTGACGCAGCAGCTGATCTCGTGGCCGTCAGGCCTGACACTGAGGCGTGTGCACTTGCCACGCAGAGTTCCCCCTCTATGGCGCCTGACCGGGGCACATTGAGGGAGGCTTTCTCATCGCAGGATGCTGATGCTTGGCGAACTGCTTGCGAGGATGAGCTTCGCGCTATACGAGAGCACAGAGTCTACGAGCTGGTCGACCTTCCCCCTGGGAGGAAGGCGATTCAGGTCAAGTAGGTCTTCCACAAGAAAGTGAAGCTGGATGGCTCACTGGAATGCTACAAGACCCGCTTGGTTGTCAAGGGGTTCTCTCAGATTGACGGAGTTGATTACACTGACACCTTTGTCCCTGTCGGCCGCATGATCTCAGCTCGAGCTCTGTTCTATGTAGTGGCTCAGCATGACTGGGAACTACACCAGATGGATGTGAACAACACGTTCCTCCATGGCTCTCTCGATGAGGAGATCTACGTGGCTCAACCACCAGGCTTTGAGGATGGTGACAAGGTCTGGCGCTTGCGCAAGTCCTTGTACGGCCTCAAGCAGTCTCCACGGTGTTGGAACCGGGGAGATCACTGGCACCTTGACTCGCGCAGGATACGTACAGAGTGAGGCAGACCCCTCGCTCTTCATCCTACCGACACCCGAGCGGTTCACCGCCATCCAAGTCTATATTGATGACCTTCTAATTGCGTCTCCGTACCTGGAGGCCGTGAAGGAGGCCAAGGCTGTCCTAGAGACCGCCTACAGGATGAAGGACCTCGGTCCTGCACCGGTGTTTCTCGATATGGAGATTGTGCGAGATCGTAGACATCGGACACTGTTGCTACATCAGGCCAGATACGCACGAGTTGTGAGGGAGCGCTTTAGCGATCTCCTTGGTGCAGTGCCCACTGCTTCCACACCCCTCACACCTGATGGGCAGGATGCCCTGAAGGTGGATGACCCTACACAGTTGGGGGAGAGAGTGGAAGTGACCTTGTACCTCCGTCTTTTCGGATCTCTGATGTACCTGGCCACTACCACGCGTCCCGACATCGCGTTCGCCGTCAACCTCCTCACTCAGTTCTCGCAGGCTCCACGTGTGAGAGCTCTTCACGCGGCTGTGTGAGTGGTACAGTACGTTGTCTCCACGTCGTATCTCGGACTGTGCTTTCGTCGGCAGTGTTCGGTGGTCCTTGACGGCTATACTGACAGCGACTGGGCTTGGAGCCCTGACGGGCGCAGTCGCACTGGTTACGTGTTTCTCCTCGGTGGTACCGCTTTGTCTTGGCGAAGCGGGAAGAAGGGCTGCATCGCACGTAGCTCGTCGGAGGCAGAGTATGTGGCTTTGGGGGTAGGGGCTGCTGAGGCAGTTTGGCTACAGCGCTTGTTTCTTGAGCTTGGACAATCAGTACCCACCATTGTGCTGCGTTGCGACAACCACAGTGCTCTCGCCATTGCGGAGAACTCTCGTGTTTTTCATGCTCGCACAAAGCACATTACGGTTGAGCATCACTTGGTTCGTGATGTGGTGGAGCAACGCGTGATCTCCATCATGTGGGTTGGCACTGACTTGCAGCGTGCTGATTTCTTGACGAAGGCACTTGCCTGCGGAAAGTTCCTGGCGGCCATTCGTTCTGTTAGGCTTCGTCTCGTGCGTGATAGTGGTTGAGTGTGGGATGTACGTTTGGTTCTCATCTATCTGTGTCACCCACTATGTGGATGTACCAGTGCTGCACGCGTATGGACATGCGTACCATCAGGTCATGGGGGAGTGCTGTGCTTTGTGCCGTTCCTGTACTGGTTACTGTGACCACTCGGCCGTGTCCATACTTGTGCAGATCCCTGAGGCAGGCGGCCCTGGTGACACCGGCGCGACGACAGGCGGCGGACTACCCACTTGGAGCTGACTGACCACTGTTCCAGAGCCCCAGGTGCCACTTGGATTCTTTGCTGTGTCTTCTACGTCTTGCAGGCGTCTTTCGGCGGACTGGCCATGAGCCCTATTTGCATGTTTTTGCATTGTATGCTTACTGTCAGTCGATGGATGCATGCATGTGACCAGTCTTAGCGTCCTTCTTTTGATTTTGCACGCCTAGGTTTAGACGGCGTAGGATTCTGACATGTGTGCGCAGAGCTACGGCCAAAACAGTGGTTTTGGGCCGGTTTTAGGACAGCTCTTGGACTGCCGCGTGCGACACCCGCCGTGCGCCGCGGCAGGGGTTTATGTGTTGGACCTGTCATTCGTCATTTCTCTCTGCATATGCTATATTGAAGCATTCTGCCACTGTGTCTTGTGTCTCCTAGCCAAACCCTTGCCATTGTGTGTACGACCTGTGACTGTCGTCACCGTCTGACCAGGCACTGATGCCCGTTCTGCGGCTGTGTTGCTAGGAAGCTTCTACGCACTTTCTCTGGTGCGAGTATGATGCATGCCGTCGTGCTCAGCAATAGCTTTTGTGCTTTGATTGTCACAGCGCAAGGTGACGTAGCGAATGGGTACACGCAACTGCTGAAACAACCGACACAACCAAACGCTTTCACAAGTGCCTGCACCAAGGGCGACATATTCTGCCTCACTGGAGCTGCATGCGACGCAACCCTGTTTACCATTCTTCCAGGAGACAGCTGTGCCACCGACGAGAAAGACATAACCGGTGCGGCTGCGTGCATCCGTGTCATGCGTCCAGTCACTATCAGTGTAGCCATCAACAACGACGGACGGCTGTACCCGGTAACAGAGACCGACTCGTGCAGTGGAAAGCGCATATCAAACAACACGCAGCGCGGCCTCCATGTGCCGCACCCGTGGACACTGTGAAAACTGTGCAAGGAAGTTCACAGCAAAAGCGACGTCTGCTCGTGTGGTAGTGGCCAGGTACATCAAGGACCCTATGACACGCAGGTAGTCGGTCACATCCACTGGCTCCCCCAGCCTGGACACATCCAGTGTTTTCAACAACCTCTGCTCGGCGGGCGTCATCGGCGTGGATGCTACGGGCACACACTCAAGGAGCGAGGCAAAGCGCTCCCCCAGGCTTCTGACGTATGCAGCCTGGTGGACATGAAGAACACGATGAGTACGATCACGCTCAAGCTCCATGCCGAGAAACACTCAAGCTGGGCCCAAGTCTTTCATCTTGTACGTGGACTACAGCAGGGACTTCACAATCGACACTGCCTCCCGACTTGGTGATGCAATGAGGAGGTCGTCCACATAGACGAGGACTGCAACAAACGGTGCAGAGTTGGGAGCGACAAAGAGAGAAGGATCCACTGTGCTACGATGGTATCCACCCTTTTCCAGGGTAGAGGTGATCTCCTGGTTCCAACACCGTGGTGACTGCTTCAGGCCATAGAGAGCCTTGCGCAGTCTCCACACCCTGTCAGTGTCGTCAGAGAACCCTGGAGGTTGCACCATGTAAATCTCCTCATCCAACTGACCGTGCAGAAAGGCGTTGTTGACATCCATCTGCTCGAGCTCCCAGTCATGGTAGGCGACAAGACTCAGAAGGGCGCGAGCAGTGGTGTAGCGTCCGACAGGGGCAAACGTCTCGTCAAAGTCAACGCCATGGACTTGTGAGAACCCCTTGGCGGTGAGACCTGCCTTATACTTGTCAAGCTCGCCATTGGGCTTGTACTTGCGCCTAAAGACCCATCGTGCATCGATGGCTTTGCGACCGGGCGGGAGATAGACCAGCTCGTAGACGGCGTGGTCACCAAGAGCTCGAAGCTCATCCCGCATAGCAGCCTCCTATTGCTGGGAGTCGGGCGTGCGTACCCGACGAATAGTAGTCGGGTCGGACGAGGGTGCCGCAGCAACTGTCGTGTGACACTCAGCGATACTGCTGCGGATGACGGCTTCGAGAGCGCGCTTGTGCTCAGACCTGAGCAGCGTCTGCCCAAGGGCAGAGCTGGGATGGACCACTGCTGTGTCCAGGCCCAAGGCCTCCATGCCAGTCGGTAGCTTTACAGGCTGCTCTGGGTGGGACTGGACTGGACGGACGGATGGTGCGGCGACACTGGAGGAACGAGAGGGGAGCGCGCGGAGACGCCCGCCACGAACAAAGGGCTCGATGGGAGCAGGACCAGGAGGGTCACCAGACGACGGTGGAGCAGGGGTAAGCAGATTGGACGGAGCCACTAAGGAGTGTGCAGGAGAAATGGACTCAGATGGAACTGGGAAGGAAAACACAGGAGACGCAGGAGCTCCAAGCGAGCTGGACGACACGGACGGAGAAAGGGAAGGAGTCATAGTGCCAAACGACGAAGGCCGCTCCGAGGGTGGAGGCTGCGACGGAGGGACATCAGCAGGGACTACAGGGACAGCGCGAGCCGTAGTCCCGACTTCCCCCCGCAACTGAGAGAGCGATAGCAGAGAGGCGGCCGTAGAGTGATGACTGAGGTCACAGAGAAAGACAGACTCAAAGAAAAGGGCATTGCGGGACTCAATGACACGCTGGCGCTCCTGGTCCCAGAAGCGCCAGGCTTTGGACTGGGCAGACACGCCCAAGAAAGGGCAGAGGCGCCCACGAGGGGAGAGTTTGCCGTCACGAAGGTCCTCAAGGAGCCAGATGGACGCAACGCTATCCCAGACGCGAGCAAGTCGGAGGTCAGCACGGGTCCCGTACCAACGCTCAATAGGCGTGACCGAGCCGGGAAGGGGCCCGTGCGGGACACGATTCCAAACCCAGGTCATGTAACTCATGGCCTCAAAGGCGAACAGAGGAGGAAGACCGGACTTAGATAGAAGGGTACGGACGCCGTCGGCAAGAGTCCGGTTCCAACGCTCAGAGACTCCATTTTGTTGGGGTGTTGGAGGTCTCCAAACACACCCCTTGAGACTCAAGGAACCGGGCGGTGGGACCAAGGAACTCACCGCCGCGGTTGCTGCGGAAGACACGCAGGGAGCGCTGACAAGATCGTTCAGCCTGGCGGAGCCATGACTCAATGATAGCAGAGACGTCACTCTTGTGGCGAAGAGCGAAGACCCAGTGATAGCGGGAGAAGTCATCAGTGAGGCACAAAACATAACGCCCAACACCCCCAAGAAAGTCATGGGAGAGAGGACCCATGACATCAGCGTGAACAAGAGCAAGGGGGTGGGAGGACCGGGAGTCAGAGGAAGCAAAGGGAGAACGATGCATTTTCCCTCGGGTGCAGTCTAGACAGTCTGAGGGACAGGGCGATGGAAAGGTAGAGGGTGACAGCCCAACAGCAGGTTGGAGACGGAGCATGCTGGAGATGGCATCCGTGTGAACATGGCCAAGATAACGATGTAAGAGTTGGATGTCAGCGGGTGAGAGAGATGGTGCAACGTGAGCAAGAGAGGAGCCAACAGAGTGGGGAGCGGGAGCAATGAGTGGCACACAGTAGAGTTCATCACACTTAACCCCCCGTAGAACGATGCGACCAGTGGAACGAATGTAGAGAGTGCCAACACCCCGACTGGCGGAGAAATCCATGCCCTGATTGTCAAGGGAGGGCATGAACAACAGGCTGAGCTCCAAAGAAGGCACATACAACACGTCGGGCAAAAACAGCACGCCACCGGGACCAACAAAACGAACAACGCCAATGCCCTGGACAGGCAGCAACTGACCAGAACCAGTACGAACAAAGCGGACGGAACCAGCGGGACCCAACGAGACAAACGTTGAGCTAACATAGGTCATATGGTGGGTGGCCCCGGAGTCGAGAACCCAGAAGCCACCGGAGACATGAAGACCAGGAAGGACGCCACAGGTTGCAATAGTGCCAACAGAGGGTGGAGCAGAATCACAGACAGACAGGCAACGAGGAAGAACAACAGACTGCCAGTGCTCAACCCACGGAACAGATGCGGACGGGAGCCCAAGAACATGACCGGGGGGGTCCCCACGAAGGACACTGTCAGTGTGACAAGGGAGACCTCTGGCCAACGAAGACACACTCTCACCTCCCTGATCGCAAAGGTGAAGACGCTGGAGAAGAGAGTGCTCCAGCTGGCGCTCGCCATCGACGGACGCTGCGGAAGAGGGAGGAGACGAACCCGAGGGAGGTGCGAACCACGTAGGTGGGATGTACGCTGAAGAAGGGGGCCCGGCGTACACGGGTGCTCCGTAGGACGATGGCCAAGCCCACGGGTATGGGATGGGGGGTGGCGCTATGGAAACGCCAGCGGTGGAGTAGATCTGTGCCGAGGTGGAGCTGACAGGTCGAGAGACGAAGGTGGAGCTGGAGTTGGTGGCGGAAGAAGACGGAGAGCCGCCGGTGCAAGCCCAGTGCGCACGCATAGAGCGGGCCAGGCGCAGATCGTCAAGAGGCGCAGGGCATGCACGAGCAGAATGCGTAGCGGAACCACAGTTCCAGCACACAACCTCACCACGGACACGGGATGGTGCAATGTCCTTGCCCTTACCTTTGCCCTTTCCGAGACCACGGCCACGCCCGCGCCCCTGGGAGGCGAGAGCGGTGGCCGTAGCTGCCGAGGAAGATGAGGATGTGGAGGAGGCAGCGGCAGCCGATGAAGAAGTAGAGGAGGAAGCGGTGGTGGCTGCAGCAACGCCGGCGACTGCAGCGTGGTGCAGGCGCTTATTCTGAAGGCTGGTCCACCAAGCAGCGAGCCGATCAGCAACAAAGTCCCGGAGAGCGCCAATGCCCAGTCGGGAATCAGAAGGAACGGGCTGAGAAGCGAGACACAGCAGCTCATCAGATTTGACGTCGCGGAGGAGGTCTGACAGCTCGGGAATCAACCCGTTGACCATGGCGTGGACAGCAGCTAGCTGGCCTAGCGCGGCTTTATCGAGTTTACGAAGGATGTGAGCCCGCGTGCCCAGTAGGCCTCAGCCGACTCGTCAGCACGCATTATGAGCGTGTTGAACTGCACAATGAGGGCACTCTGGGCTGCCTAACCAGTGATTGTGGTACGACGGCGAAGCATGGTGTAGGCACCAACAGGATCAGCTAGACGTTGCACGGCGGGATCGGCGTTGTAGGTACCAACCTCGTCGACAAGCGTCTCTGGCGTAGCAGCAATGAGGGCACGGCCAGCGCGGGCAGACTCAGCAGCGACAGGCATAAAAGGTGCGACAGCTGGGATATAGCATTCCCACAGACGCTCCCCCTGGGCCCAGGCATTGAAGCGGGTTTCCCAGGAGGAGAAGACGAGTCCGGCGGACAGGACAGGCGGCTGCGAGAAAAAAGCATGCTGGCGCGTGGCAGGAGTTGAATTGGCAGCGGAAGGCGTGACAACAGTGTTTCCGACAACAGTGCTAGAAGTAGCGGGTGTGGAGGAAGCAGCCGCAGTGGTGCTAGCGCTGGCAGCAGCGGTGGGGACGGAAGCAGCAGGGAGGCGCTTAAGCACAACAGCTGCAACCTCATCAGCAAAGGCGGCGCGATTATCATCGGCGAGCTTGAGGCGGTCCTCAGCCTCGCGCTGCGCCTCGAGGGCGAGGCGCAGCTGGCGCTGCAGGTCAGCTATGACTGCTTCGTCGTCACTCAGCATGGTGACGACGACGAGGTCTTGCCGAACAGATTTCGGCAGAGTTTCCCCTGCCCCAGTGGGCGTGGGAAAACTGGATGTGCCCAAGGCACGAGGGATGTATGCTATAGGACAGCCCGACCCCAATCAGACAAGCAAGAAAATCCCGCAAGAGAGGAAAGGAGGCAAGGAGACAGAGCAGCAGCCGAGGACCCTCACAAAGCAGAAGCAAAAGGAGGTGGAGGCGCGCGCAACAAGGCAAGGAGCGGTGGAACAGCAGCAGCGGTTACAGCTCAGACAACGGAGACAGTAGATGTGAGGGGGATCACCAGAGCAAGCGCTCCGGTGATGAGGACGGCTCCAAGAGTGGTGAAGGCTGCAACGATGGAGATGGCCGCTGTGATGACGCTAGTGACGGTTGAAGGAGCAGATGAGGCAGCAGCAATAGCACTGGAGGTGGAGGTACGAATGGAGGAAGCGGCCGCAGACACGGCAGACGTAGCCGAGGCAGTCGCGAAAGCAACAGCAGAGGCGGCTACAGCAACCTGCGTAAAGATATCTACAGCTGCGGCAACCACCGGACCGGTTACAATGGCAGCTTCGGTGTATGACTCAGCAGCGCGTCCTGCCAAGGTTGAGGCGGAGGCGCGAGAAGCTCGGGCAGCGGCAGCAAGTGTGACGGCGGTTGCTGCTGCAGCGTCGACTACCGCGAAGGCCGTGCGCGTAATCTTGGTGGCCACGGCAACAACGTCGTGACCTATGACAGAGGACACGCGAGCAGCTGCGGCGTCCACCCTAGCGGTAATGTGCGGATGCTCGACCCCCCCAGGAGAACGGGAAAGAGGTGAGCTTACCGGTATGGAGGGCCGCACTTGCTGTGATGGTAAGGTTGCCTCGACGGAGGCGGCGTCACGGTGGATGTGGCGATGCCGTGCCAAGCTCTCCCCTGAGTCGCCACCGAGATCCTCCCAGTGCGCCAGCGTGACGGCGGCCACCACCAGACGGTGGTGCGGAGACTGCTACAAGGCTACTGGTCGTGCGCCAAGAGAGGCTGGGAGCGCAGCTGCACGTCATGTTGCTTGCTGTTGCCGTCACACTGCTTATGCGACTGTTGAGGTGTAGGTGCCGCTGCTGTAGTGCTGCTGCTGCTGCGGCTACTACTACTGCTGCTGCTACCGTGCTGCTGCTGTAGTGCTACTGCTGCTGCTACTACTGCTGCCATGCTGCTGCTACAGTGCTGCTGCTGCTGCCGTTGAGCTGCTGCTGAGCTGTTTGCTGAGCTGCTGTTGAGCTGCTGCTGAGCTGTTTGCTGAGCTGCTGCTAAGCTGCTGCTGAGCTGCTTCTAAGCTGCTGTTGAGCTGCTGCTAAGCTGCTGTTGAGCTGCTACTGCTGAGCTGCTGCCAGTGAGCGGCTGTGCTAGAGCTACTAATGAGCTTCTGCTGAGCTGCTGCTGAGCTGCTGCTGAGCTGATGCTACGCTGCTGCTAAGATGCTGCTGCGGAGCTGCTGCTGAGCTGCTGCTGAGTTGCTGCTGCTGAGCTGCTACTGGGCTGTTGCTGCGGAGCTGCTGAGCTAGAGCCACTGCTACTGAGATGCTGCGGGGCTGCTGCTGCTGAGCTGCGGAAGCTGAGCCGTTGTTCACGTTGCAGTTGCTGCAAATGCTGCTAGGAGATGGCGACGGACCCCCCACGCTGCCGAGAATTTTCGGCAGTGTTTCCCCCGCCCCAGTGGGCGTGGGAAATATGGGAAGGCCGTGGGAACACCTGTAGGTACCTGTTCCAACCCCACCCAACCCAGGAATAGAGGGGAGCCCAACCAGCAGGGGGAGGGGAAGACCAAAGAGCCCTAACGGCAGATTGTCGTCACCCGCTGCTGCTGATGCTACAGCAGTTAGCTGCTGCTGTGCTGGTAGTTCGTGACGGCGGAGTGGACATGCGACGCCAAGAGTGGCAGTCGCGGGTTTGGCCCAGAATACGTGGGCGGAAGGTCGATCCGCCGCCCGTCTTCCACGCAGGCTGCTCTGATACTAGTAGTAACTGTGCTAGGCCAGCAAGTGACAGCTAGACTTGTGGAAGGAAGCAACCATGCATGAGGTCTGCATTAGCCACGACGAAGACATACGTGAAAGTTGAAGTGAAAAAGTTGGGTGAGTAACGAGCCACAGGGGTGTTACGGGCAGGAGGGAGCGAGCGAGCGAGCGAGCAGTGAGCTCGAAACTGGTGGATTCGACCCCACCTGCCCAGAGAACAATTTCCTAGCAGAAACTAGGTCACCGTCCAAGCAACAATCTGTCTAGAGGATAAACCCGGTTATGCTCATGACCAATTGTGCACCAATGCATGTGAGAAATGCAAATACGGCTGGCAAGCTCTGATTGAGCCTCTCCATGGCTCGTCTTCTCAGCTTCTGGTCACGACGTGTCAATCGGCGAAGTCATCTCTCACTGGTCAGTCACCTGCACCAGTGATGTGAGTGTGCAACGAGGCCAGAGGTCACCGTGTGATAATGACATGAATTCAACAAGTTGGATCTCTTTTTTGCAGTACCATGTGGCCGAGAGTGCACCCACAGACTGCGATGGTCCAGTGCACCAGGTTGCAGTCCAGGTACCAGTCAGAGAAGAATCATCCATGTTCTCGACAGCAGAAACAGCTGAGGTCACATTCCAGGGACCAGTCAGAGAAAAAGTGTACTCGGAGACAGCTACACATTTAGCATTCCATCATTGGATCTCCGCCCTGTGACATTTCCACTGCAAAATTGGCGTCTGGCTACAAGGCACCCCCAACCAGTGCAAGAGGCTCCACACTTTGCCACCCGGATACATACGCACACCCTACTGCTTTGATGAGGAAAGTATTTCAAGAAGTACTGCAAAAAATTATCAGGCAATTGTCCTTTGGGGTAAGCCTGCACTCCATCGATGCTCACGATCTGCGCTCAGAAGAAGGAATCAAGCTAGGATGCTCAAGTAGCTCACCACATGCTTCTCAACAGGATAAAAGGCGAGGCATAGATGTTTGGTCCACCAGTTGGAGGGATGTCCATGGGCATGTGCTGGTCCGTAGAACACTCTTGTTCTCAGTCAGAAGATGGCCAGATAAACTCATCCATGAGAACAAAACTTTTGCACCGCCAGACTGGCAATCAGGGTACCTTTCATTCCCACTGAGACCGATGTGTGGGAGACTGGAGCACAAGAACCAACCAGACCTTCGAGACAACAGGGGGGGAGGTCGACTCAACTCCTTCACACACAGGACTAGATGTTGAGCTGACCACAAGTCAGCACACCACACCCTCTGGGGTGGAACAAAAAATCTTGAAAGTTCGGCAGAAGGTCCAACTTCTTAGTTTCCTTCAAGTGAGCAGCAACACCAACGTCTAAGTCTTCTATCTTGCACCAGTCAGCACACCACTCCCTCTCGCACGACTGGCGGTGCTTGTGCCGCGGGGGGTGCCTCCTCGTCTTCCTCCTCAAAATCCTCCTGAAGCACAGATAAAGGAGAGCAGCAGCATCGCGAGGGAAGAGGGGAGGGAGAGGAGGCAGGGTGATGCAATGGCAGAACACCGACTGCTCATTGGCTCACAGTGAGGAGACTAGAAACAGCAATCATAAAAGCACGTACGAGAGACTGGAACAGACGCAGCAAGCCACGGGGAACTGCATGCGATGGCAGACAAGCGCGTCACCCTCCCCCTCCATTCGCCCCCTGGCAATGGATGGGCGGCGAAGACGGGTAGGTGCCGAAGAGCAGGAAAAAGTGGGTGAGAAATAGGTGGGGAGGATGAGCAAGGATGGGCAAGAGAAAACCATATAGGAGGAGCAGGTTAAGGAGAAGCAAAGAACGGCTGAGAAGGGTCAATGCAGGAAAAGCAGGCAAGAGTAGGAAACACAGACATGGTGTGGGCAAGTCGTTTTCCTTAGAACTGGAGAGCTAAGTCGTTGGCCGTCCAGTTGTTTGACATTTTTCCTTGATTATGCCGGCTTGTACTTCCTAGTGTGATAGTCTTGAAACATGGAAGGACTATCATGCGAAGACAATGCTGCAAGTCTGTCACATGTCAAGGTTGCGTTTGACCACAGCCAACACACTTCTTGTATCCAGAAGAATGTTCAGGAAACACGGCGTTTTTCCCTTTCGCAAAGAGAGAAAACAAGAACATTTTCGACTTTAGAATGTGGAGAATGTCGGTTTTGCCCCATGGGACACATGGAGATCCACAACAACACATGCCTTGCGGGATTCTACTTTTGCAAAGCATGGCTTATTGTGATCTATCAAATCACAGCATCTTCTTCTCTTCCATACAAGCTGGCGCAGTGGATGTCACTCTAGACTCCATTTCTTCTGAGGAAGGGAGATCTCATGTTCTAATCCCATGCCAGCTAGACCGGCCTTTGTAGTCGGCGGTTACTATTCTTCCACCTTAGGTGCTCGGGATGACACCGGTCCCCTGGCCTACCCATCTGATGACAGGATTAAATGGGGAAAAAAAAATCAGAAAAAAAAAGAAAAAAAAAGGGGTGCAAGCACTCCTGATCATGATTGAGGGACCAAAAAAAAACAAACCAAACACTCGCGCGCTAGCAGTCATGCACGCCAGTCGACGCATGACTGGCTACGCATCACGACGTCATCAGTTTAAAGGCGCAGGTAGTCCTACGCGTCTTTCCGGAGGCAGGAGCCGCCTGCACCTCTTGACGCGCAGGCCACACCGCCTGCACGCCAAGAGGTGGCCGTCCGCATACTCACTCCGTCAACCACCAACCGCCAACCACAAAAAGAGCCCCCCCC
>SZWC01012997.1:8066-70425 GCA_023375785.1 Penium margaritaceum
GAAACCACAGAACGGAGGTCTCCCGTGGCACAGGAACAGTCAACCGTGTGCCCGGGTCTCGACCGACAGGAAATATCAAATATACCCCAAACACAACCAGAATATACGGTGACACACTAGCATCACGGTCTAGCCAAGCTAGGCAAGTTTAGGCCTCCCGAGACGTCGGAACATGTAACCGGGCGTCCGGGTCTCAGCCACACGCAGACTACACACGTCTGTCAGAAAGGTCCCTAAGACTAGACCAATCAGTGCAGGGTCTCCCGAGGTACCGGCACAAACCACCGTGTACCCGGGTCTTGACCACAGAGAGAGTGTACAACCTGTCAGAGACAATATGCAGTCAATCGTTGTGGGTCTCCCGAGGCACTGGCACAAACCACCGAGTGCCCGGGTCTCGACCACCGAGAAAACTCTACTAGACACATATGGGTAAACAGAGCTGCTAGAATGCACCATTCATGTCACAGAAGAAGTAATGTAGCTGGAGAACCATCAGCTCAAACTAGGAGACAAGGCTACATGATAGCTCAAAGCCCATACACCAACTGTACAACTGTGTGTGGCTGACAGCATCACAACACTCCCCCATGACCCGATGGTACGCATGTCCATACACGTGCAGAACGCGTGCCGGTTCAACACAGAGTGCTCAACAGAGACCCGGACAGTCACCCACTCTCAGACAGGGGTCGCAAACTGACGGAACGAACAGCCCCGAGAAACTTCCCACGAGCCAGTGCCTTGGTCAGAAAGTCAGCGCGCTGCAAGTCTGTGCCCACCCAGACCATGGAAATCAACTGCCGCTCCACCAGATCGCGCACGAAATGATACTCGACAGCGATGTGCTTCGTGCGTGCGTGGAACACACCAGAGTTTTCAGCAATCGCGAGAGCACTCTGGTTGTCGCAGCGGAGGATGATGGTAGGCACCGACTGGCCCAAACACTGAAACAGCCGCTGCAGCCACACTGCCTCAGCGGCGCCAGCGCCCAGAGCAACATACTCAGCCTCTAAGGAGCTACGAGCAATGCACCCCTGCTTGCCGCTGCGCCAAGATACAACGGTGCCAGCAAGCAGGAACACGTAACCCGTGCGGCTGCGTCCATCAGGACTCCACGCCCAATCGCTGTCGGTGTAGCCATCTACCACAACCGATCACTGTCTCCGAAAGCAGAGACCGTGACACGGTGTGGAGACCACGTACCGGACGACTCGCAAAGCTGCGTGCAGAGCGCGAGCCCGAGGGGACTGACTGAACTGTGCGAGTAGGTTGACAGCGAACGCAATGTCGGGACGCGTGGTCGTGGCCAAGTACATCAGTGAGCCAATGATGCGCAAGTACAGGGTCACGTCCACAGCCTCGTCCAGATCGGCTGGGTCTATCACCTTCATAGCGTCCTGCCCGTCGGGAGTGATGGGTGACGAGGCGGTGGGGACAGCGGCAAGGAGGTCAGCAAACCGCTCCCCCACCACCTGTGCGTATCGTGCCTGATGGAGGTGGAGTGTCCGTCGACGACGATCACGCACAATCTCCATCCTGAGGAAAACAGCCGCTGGACCGAGGTCCTTCATCTTGTAGGCGGCCTGCAGGACCGCCTTGGCCTCCTTCACACCCTCCAGTGAAGGAGACGCAATCAGGAGATCGTCCACGTACACCAGAATGGCAGTGAGGTACTCGGTTGTCTGTCGGATGAAGAGTGACGGATCGGCGTCGCTCTGGACGTATCCAGCCTGCGTGAGGGTGCGAGTGATCTCTTGGTTCCAGCACCGGGGCAACTGCTTCAGACCATACAAGGCCTTGCGCAAGCGCTAGACCTTGTTGCCTTCGACCTCAAACCCAGGTGGCTGGACCATGTAGATTTCCTCCTCCAAGGTGCCATGGAGGAACGCATTGTTCACATCCATCTGGTGCAGTTCCCAGTAATGATGGGCGACCACACCAAGCAACACGCGAGCTGTGGTCATGCGACCAACAGGGGCAAAGGTGTCAGTGAATTCCACCCCCTCAACCTGAGAGAACCCCTTGGCAGTCAAGCGGGCCTTGTAGCGGTCCTGTGAGCCGTCAGGCTTCACCTTCTTGCGGAAGACCCACTTGGCCTGCACGACCTTCCGTCCCTCAGGACGGTCGACCAGTTCAAAGACTCCATGCTCCCGGATGCCCCTGAGCTCGTCCTCACAGGCGGCTCGCCACTGCTCAGCATCATCTCCTGAGAGTGCCTCCTTTAACGTGTTTGGATCGGGGACCGCCAAAGGAGAGCTTCGGGTAGCCAGGACACACGCCTCGCGGGTCGGACGGACCACAACCAGGTTAGCGGCAGCTGCCTGTGCAGCCTCGTGCTCATCAGCGATCAGCTGGTGCCCAATGGGACAGGCTAGGTGCACCTCCGTGTAGGTGCCCTGGACACTCAGGCCGAGAGCCTTCGTGCCAGGGTCACCACTGTGCACGCTGCGCGTGCGTCGTCTGGGTGGTGCAATCGCAGTCGGAGGTACACGTGAGGCCAGTGGGCGGAGACGTCCACCTGGCCCACGGGAGTAGCTAGAGTCTGAGCTGACAGACGGCTCAGGCACAGGGAGAGCAGGCGCTGCATCTAGAGACGCAGCAGGCGCGGGCGAGTCAGTCGCGGCAGGCGCAGGCGAGGCAGGCGCTGGAGGCGAGGGCGAGACAGTCGCGGCAGGCGCGGGCGAGGCGGTCGCAGCGGGCGTGGGTGAGGCAGGCGCTGCAGGCGCAGGCGAGGCAGGTGCAGCTCCCGCAGGCGAGGCAGGTGCAGCGCCCGCCGGCGAGGCAGGTGCTGCTCCCGCAGGCGAGGCAGGTGCAGCGCCCGCCGGCGAGGCAGGTGCAGCTCCTGCAGGCGAGGCAGGCACCGCGGGGACAGGCGAGCCAGGAGACGAGGCAGTCGCGGCAGGTGCGGGCGAGACAGGCGCAAGCAAGGCAGGCGTAGAGACCAAAGGCCCGACAGCAATGATAGCCGGGTCAATGGTGACCAGCGACGGTCCCACCCCGGAGGCACCCCGGACGGACTCACCCTGTGGGGCAGACTCCCCCAGCCGACGGGAGGCCTCACAGGTGGGAATATGAGACGCTGCCTGGGTGAGAATGGCAGACAGGTCGCGGTACGACAGTGCCTCAAAGAACAGCGCGTCGCGCTACTCAACAATGCGGTGTCGTCCTGCATCCCAGAAACGCCACGCTTTGGAGCGCGAGGAGACACCGAGGAAGGCACACATCCGGCCGCGCGGAGAGACCTTGGACCCCTGCTGGTCCTCGGTGTACCAGACGCAAGCCAAGGAACCCCAGACGCGAGCAAGCCTGAGATCCGCACGGTGACCGAACCACAGCTCATACGGCGTGACGTGGTCCGGCAAGGGACCATGCGGGAGGCGGTTCCAGACCCACGTCATGTAGGCGAAGCCCTCGAAGGCGAAGGACTCCGGGAGACCGCACTCAGCGCGCATAGCGCGAACCGCATCCTCCATGGTGCGGTTCCAGCGCTCAGACACACCGTTCTGCTGTGGCGNACGGCAAGAGCGGCATCGCTCTTGTGGCGGAGGCAGTAGACCCACCGCATGCGGGTGAAGTCATCCGTGAGGGTAAGGACATACCGACCACGGTCAGCGACAGACTCGACAGGGAGAGGTCCGAGGAGGTCCGAGTGGATAAGCTCCAGGGGACGCTACGCGAGTGACGGAGGCAGGGTAAGTGCAGCGATGCATTTTACCTTGAGCGCAGAACAGACAGTCGGTCTTAGGCGGCTTCTCGAAGGAAGCCGCGTCAAGACCGAGGACGGGCTGTGTACGGATGAGCTTGGACACAGTGTCCGTGCCCACATGACACAGGCGCCGGTGTAACAGGCGCTGGTGGTCAGGAGACAACACCCCCGTGACAAAGACGCGAGCAGACGAGCAAGGGGAAGAGGCAGGGGCAGAGCAGCGCGCTATGCGATACAGGTCATCCACAACAGTGGCACGCAACACAACCGTGGAAGTGTCAAGTGCTGTGATCGTGGCATCATCAGAGGAATGGTGAACAGAAAGACCCATCCTCGTGCAGGCACGGACAGAGAGCAGGCTGAGCTCGAGATCAGGCACAAAAAGCACGTCAGAAAGGTACACGGGACCAGACGGACCATCAAACCGTACGACCCCTGTCCCCTAAACAGGTAGTGACTGCCCAGAACCTGTCCGCACTGACCAAACAGACCCAACAGGACCAAGCACGACAAAGGCGGTACGGTCGCAGGTCATGTGGTGAGTGGCCCCTGAGTCAATGATCCAGTGGCCACTCGCCTCACGACCTGTGGTGGTCACGGTGCAACGAGCAACGGAGNATGCACGACGATGCGACTCATCCAACCACTCTGTGCTGTCAGACTCATCCTCACCAGGCGACGAAGCCCCCCCACAAGCATGACCACGTGCAACAAACACAGATGGACAGTCAGTCTGTGGACCACTCGGCTGTGACAGCACACTCGCACCTCCCTGAGAGCGAAGTGCCAGCAGTCGACGTAGCTCTGCGATGGTCTGGTCCCTCGGGTCCGGGGTGGTGCTCCCTCCAGATGGTGACGGGCCTGTCGCCGGTGCTGCACCCGAGGTCGCCGCGACACGAGCTGCTGCTCCAGTGCGGATCCGCTCCTCGTGGGCTGTCTGAAGACCGCGGGTGATCCTCGCCCAGTCCAGCTCCTGCTGACACTCAGTGTAGCGATGAGGTCCGCCGCAGTTGTGGCAGCGGACAGCCCGTCCGGTGCCACCAGAAGGCTGCTGCGGTCCCTTCTTCCTTTTCCCCTTCTTCCCCTTCACGACTGCTGCAGTGGCTGTCGGAGCAACAGGGGAGGAGGCGGGAGAGGGAGAGGTGGAGCTGATGGGGGTGAAGGTGGACAACAGTGTGGAAGGCGTAGAGGACGTCGCTCCCACTGCTGCTGCGACCATGGCGCCCTGCCGATGCGCGCGGACTGCCTCGTCAGCCGTTGCGACCTGAATGAAGTACCGATGCGCCCAGGGCAGTAGCTACAGGGTGTCTCACATGGACGCGAGGACATCCTGGTCGAGGCAGGAGAAGGTGTCTGTGAGCTCAGGGCGCACTCCCAGCATGATGGTGTCCAGTGCCCAGAGCTGAGATCCGCCTTCGGTGCCCAGGCATGTGTAGAGGCGCATGGCCCGACGCCATTAATCAGCTGCTGACTCCGAGGATCCCTGATGAAGAGAGTGGAACTCGCGAAGGCGCGCGGACCGGGTCGCATGAGTCTCAGCTGCAAATAGGATCAGCGCCAGCTCCCAGCCGCGGCGCGGGTCTGCGCCTGCTCCAGTCCCAGGCGCGCCCAGGAAAGGGCGGAAGTCGACCACTGTCTCCTGAGGAACCGCGTACAGCAGTCCACGCATGGCACGCGCTGCTGTAAGGGACTGGATCGGATCAACCGTCTGGTACTGGCTGTGGTAGTAGGGCCAGACCCCCTCCGAGTCCGCCCATACCTGAAACAGCACCTCCCAACAGTCAAACCCCGCTTTGCTGTCGTAGCGAGGCGGGGAAGTCTCGAAGTCCTTAGGTCGTCGCTCCGTGGGGAGCTGGACCTCAGGCGGTGCTAGGAGCGGACGTGGGAAGGGCATGAGAGGCATCAACGCTGCTCCCCCAGCGGCACCCGAGGCGTGACGTGGGTCGGCCTGCTGCTGCTGCTGTCGCTCCGACTGCTGCTACTGCTGCTGCTGCTGTCCCCTCGGACTGGGCGCCGGCGTCTCAATGCGCAGGCTACTCATCTGCTCCATCAGCCGACGAAGCGCATCCTCCCCAGAGGGAGGGGGAGCCTGATCCCACTCCTCGACAATGGACTCTCGTCTCTGCGCAGGAGCGGCAGCGGGACCAGCAGACTCCTGGCCCGATGGGGTTGCCTCTCTCTCGTTCCCGGGCTGATGTCCCGGTGTCCCAGACAGAGAGACCAAGGCATCGCGGATCTGCCGCAGAATCGCTGACTGCTCATCCTGGCGCTGGCGGAGTGATGACTGCTCCACCAATAGGAAGTCAATCTCCTTTGAGCGTGGGCTGCGGGCCCCGCTCGTGACGGTGTCTTCCGGCTCCTTGCCCTTCGAGCTACTTGACTCCATGCTGAGGCGGTGCAAAAGTCGTCCGAACACAGAACCATCAGCGTTTCTCGAGGAATTGAAACGCTGGCAAAAATTGACTTTTTGTCAAAAAATTTCACCAAGTCTGTGATGACGTCAGCGTACTCACCGCTGATGTCAGCAGGGGTCTGCTGACGTCAGCAGTGGGCTGCGGGCGTCGTATTTGCCACTGCCGATGCTGCTGCGCTGCGCTGCTGCTGCTCTGCTGCTGCGCTGCGCTGCTACGCTGCTACAGCGCTGCTACGCTGCTGCAACGCTGCCGCTACTGCGCTACGCTGCTGCCGCTACTCTGCCGCTGCTGCAACACAGCCGCGGCAGCGCTGCGCTGCTGATACGCTGCCGCTGCTGCGCTGCGCTGCTGCTGCTGCGCTGCCGCTGTTGCTGCTGCGCTGCAGCGCTGCCGCTGCTGCTGCGCTGCTTCTGTGCTGCTGCGCTGCGCTGCTGCCGCGCTGCCACTACTGCGCTACACTGATGCTGCTGCGCTGCCGCTGCTGCTGCTGCGCTGCTGCGCTGCCACTGCTGCTGCGCTGCTGCACTGCCGCTGCTGCTCTGCGCTGCTGCTACGCTGCGGCTGCTGCTGCTCTGCGCTGCTGCGCTGTTGCTACAGCAGCCGCGGCTGCTGCTGTAGTCGCTGCTGGCTGCTGCCGCGGCTGCTGGCTGCTGCCGCGACTGCTGGCTGCAGCCACGGCTGCTGCTGCCGCTGCTGGCTGTTGCGGCTGTCGCCAAGGCCGCGGCTGCTGTTGCTGTGGCAGCTGCCACTGCCGCGGCTGCTGCTGCCGCAGCTGCTCCCTTTTGCCGCCGCCGCTGCTGCTTCCGCGACTGATGTCACGGCCACGTCTGCTGCGCCTGCTGCGGCCGTGGGTGGAGAGGCCGCGATCGCTCTAGCCTCGGCCGTGTTGACTGATGCGGCTGTCGTGGCCGCGTCCACTACTGCGTGGTGGTGCCCCCCCCTCACAGGACCCGTTGCTGCTGCGGTGGGCTGTGCTTCTGCTGCCACTCAGGGCTGCTGCTGCAAACGCTGCGTCTCTGCTGTGCAGCTGTGTGAGCTCTGGCTCGCTGCTCTTATACCATGAGAAGATTCACCACAGCTTCCTAGTAATGCTGCTGCTGACGTGGCGGCACAGACCACTCAGCTTAACGCACTAGCATGCAAGCGGGTGCGAGAACAGCAAGGGTCAGGCTAGGAGAGACAAGACAAGTCTCAGAAGCTGCATTGCAGTGAATGTGCAGAGAGAGATGACAAATGACAGGTCCACAGCATAAATAGCCGCCGCGGCTCACAGCGGGTGGTGCACGCGGCGGCACCTGTCTGTCATGAACAGGCCCAAAACCACTGTTTTGGCCATAACTCTGCGCACAGGCGTCCAAATGGAGCGCCGTCTGATCCTACGGATGCAAGACAAAAAGACGGACACAATGACTGGTCACACGCCTATGTCCGGCAGCAGCCGGAGAGTGTAAGAAAATAAACATGCAAATCAGCCTGGCAGGGCTGTCCACCGAGAAAATCCTGAAGGTCTCCAAACGCAGTCCGTAGGTCGTGGCAACCCTCCGGTACACCAGGAAGGCTACCAGGCTGCCTCCAGCGGGTGGAGCACCACCTCAGATGACTCCGTCTCCAGCTGGGTCCGCCTCAAGGATCTGCACGAGCATGGACACGGCCGAGTGGTCACAACCAACTGTACAACTGTGTGTGGCTGACAGTATCACAACAGCACGTAGAATCCATGGTTTGTGGGTGCGATGCACCTGAAGGAACACGAGTGACAAGCGTTTGAAAGGAACTGTTAGTTTGTGTGGCTTCCACCCGTCACGACCGATGCCGATGGATTACCCATATACCCACGTTGGTGGTATATGGTGGAGGAGGGCGTGACGACACGACGGGCCTCCGGAGTGTCCTGAGACTTCTCCAACATCTACGACAGCGCCGACGAGACGCGGTCGACGCGTTCCGGTAGCCCTGTGGCTTTATCGGGAGCTAGGAGAGTTTTCTCAGTAGGTTGAGATCCGCGCACCCGGTGGACTGTACTGGTGCGACGAGGAGACCCGGTGGTTGTAGTAGTGCTTCGGATGTTCAGAAAGCCATGCGTGATGTCAGGTCGCTGATTCCACGATTTTCTAGCACTGCTCGTATTTCCTCGGTGGTCGAGACCCGGGAATTGGAAATATTTTAGGGCATGCAGGCCCATGCAAAACGAACATGAGCTCTGTGTGTGAGTGTGATGTAAGACGGCAAGAATTTGGCTAAGTTTGGAACGCTGAATATAAAAGAACAAGGAGAGATTACAAATGAGCCCCTAGTGCACTTATATAGGGGCGACGGCAGCTAGCCGCATCGGGCCCCGTCACCCCTGGTGAACGCAAATGAGTCAACAGGGAGAACACACTGCATACACCATGAGAGCAACAAAGGTGGTCTCCTCGAGGCACCAGAACAGCTCTCCGAGTGCCCGGGTCTCGACCACCGAGAAAATATGAGCAGCGCCAAAAAATCTCGGAATCAACGTCCAGACATCACAAACGGCTTTCCGAACATCGGAAGCCCCACAACAGCCATCGGGTCTCCTCGTCACACCGGTACAGTCCACCGGGTGTGCGGGTCTGAACCCACCGAGAAAACTCTCCTACCTCCTGACAAGTCCACATGGCTGTCGGAATGCATCGACCGCGTCTCGCCGGCATTGTCGTAGGTGCTGGAGAATTCTCGGTGCAGTCCGGAGGCCCGTCGTGTCGTCACGCCCTCCTCTACCATATACTTTGGATGTGGGTATATCGGTAAACCAGCGGTGTCGGTCGTGATGGGTGGAAGCCACACAAACCAACACTCCCCTTGGCTGACATAGCCTTCCACGCCAGAACAAATGAACGAAGGCATGGAACAACAATGTATGCCAAACCACAATATGCACCAGGCACCCACACACACACACCTCTGCTACCCACCTAATGTCTCCCTAGACACTGGCACATGCTACCAAGTGTCTGGGTCTCGACCATGAGAGGAGGGATGCACACGTGCACAAACCAGTGTAATGCACATCACACACATGTCAAGCGACAAGCGGGTCTCCTCGTGACACTGGCGGTACCAGTGCTTGGCTCTCGACCGCTACGAGCAATCCAACACAATAGCATCATCATCCAAACACAGGATCATGGGAGGATCTCCTCGTAACACGGGTGCAACTCACCACGTGTCCGGGTCTCGACCCCTAAGAGCGACCCAACTCGAATACACATGCCAAACGCAATATCGACACACACCAAGACACACGATCACATGGTCTCCTCGTGATACTGGTACAACCCACCAAGTGTCCGGGTCTCGACCAATAGTGTGCTACCGTCCACATGCAGCTGTGCAGGCATGTAGCATGAGCCACACACCGGATGCTGTAGATGCTCATAGCAGAGCATGGACCTCGCCATGCATCTCCCATGACGTCGCGTCACGTCGAGGTCCACACAACACTCCCCCTGGACAGATGAACCTGGTAGCGATGTCCTCGATGGAGATGCTGATGTCGTAGCTGAATAGATCCTGGGCGATGAGTCATGTGGTGTGTCCGTCATGTAGAGATAGCTCCCACTATCACGTGCGAGTCGGCTCCCGCCCTCAAAGACGAAATGGTGTCTCCTTCTACGACTCCTCACGTCGCTGGAGAATCACCTGGAATGTACCAGTCCTCACGTGACTGCCAAGGGTCCCAACTCACAGTCTCTCCTCTCTCTGCTCTACCGCGATGCATCTGTGTACGACGGAGGAAAGGGAATGGGTGAGCAGTATGCAAGCGTGGATGAAGTGGCGGAGCTGGCCTCTTGTTGTTCTTCTATGCCCCATGGCCACTGCTATGGGTTGACGGACAGGTTGGGCATGCACTGCTCCCTTGGAGTAAGTCCCCCAAACCTTGTTCGTGGTGCAAGTCCAAGCGAGACACCAGAAGTGTAGCGCAACGGATAGCATGTTGGACTTAGGAACAACAGGTCCTGCGATCGAGCCTTGATGTGCGCAGGAGGTTTTTTGACCTTCTAGCACAGGGGAAGTTTCTTAGACATTTCTCCATGCATGAGGAGAGTGCGCCACTTGGCGGTCAGTGGATGCGCCAATTGGCGGACTGGTGAGGTGGTTTGGAGTGACCACCCCAAAAGTGTCACTGCCCACACACCTTAGAAGCCAGGCCTAGGACTATATGTACCAGGCTCATTCCTCATTCTAATTACACAATCTGGCCTTAGATGCTCCTCACAGAGTTGTCCAACTAAGGAACAGTATAAAGAAGACACTGGTTGGTCTAAGCCCCAAGAGTTAGTCTTTGACTAGCACCTCGCGCGAAAGTGACCAAGTATTAAGTGGACACAGTTGCTAGCAAGTGATTGCCTAGGAACTGCTCAGTGTGGAACCGTGATCCTGAGGGTGATATCTTCTCCTAGCTGAAATGCTAGGAGCGGACGGCAGGTGCTATTGTGTCGGCCCTGTTTTCTAGTCCGTTTGCCTCAGGCCGGTTGACACCTCTGAGGCGGGATAGAGCACTCTGATGCACAGGGGTGTACCGCCGGAAGAGGACAGCTGGAGCGACGAACCGGATCACCACTCGTGGATGAAGATGATGATGGCGCAGGTGAGTCGGGTGGATGAAGGTGCGTGATGGCGGAAGTAGAAGAAGGAGGAGCGATGATGGGGTCGACAGGAGCGAGGATGGCGGAAGCCAAAGGCGCACTCACCTCTCCTATGACAGTGTCTCCAACGGATGTCATACTCGGAGCTCGTACAAGATCCTCCCTGAGTATAGGTGTGTCAGATGCTGCTGGCGGAAGGCTCCTGCCGATAGCAGTGATGCTCCCCTCCTCTGAGAATCACTCACGCGCTGCCATCATCTCCCACTGTAGCATGACTACACGCTCCTGCAGATGAGCATAATCTGCCTCAGACATGTCGAGGAAGCCCATGTTGACCTGGTGTAGGATAAACTCTGCCTCACTGGATGTTGCACATGCAGACTGCACAACTCGTGAGTACAGCGCCATCTGCATCTCTGCTGCTGAAGACGATGGAACTGGTGCTGCTGCACCCTCCAGGGGGTCAACCAAGCTCGCAATGTGCTGAGACGCAAGAACATCAGATCCAGCTGCAGGTGTCGCATCCACATCACAGCTCGTGTCTGTCATGCGAGGAGTGAGCGTTCGCATGCCGAGAGAGAAGGATAAGGAGGAGTCATCAGAGTCCGTGGAGCATGTGGAAATGTCGTCCGTGCAAGTACTGCCACTCTCAGCGTCGATGTGATCAGCACTGTCACCAGCAGGTGAACACGAAGGGGTAGAACTCAGATCCTGCTGACGAGGTGACTCCATCTGCGTGTACGGATCTGCTCCAATGTCCTCGATTGCCGCCGTAGTGGACACATGTGTGCAGGACTCTGGCTTGACAATGCCTGTCAAGGCGACCAGCAAGCGTAGCTAACGCTCACGCACTGTCTCGCCGGGAAGGTTGGTCGCTGCCACCTACTCGATGATAGAGTGAGGACCACCATCTGACTCCGTCATGTATGTCGCTGCTCCGTCGTGTGTACGGGAATCCGGACACTGTAGGAACATGGACGACTCCTCACGTTGAAGCTGGTCCTCAGGTAGCGCAGATGAGCCTGATGTGTCTGCTGCAGTATATGTCCCAACGACATCTCTCACAACTGCTGCTCTCAAGAATGCTTCAACCTCTAAAAGACCAACCGGTCGACTCTGCTCATGCACTGTGACTGTTGTCAATCTGGTGTGAATCTCGTGCGCCAACGGCCCTGGAGATCCGTATGGGGCATCCCGATCCGCACAATACTCCTGTGCCACCGCCAGGCCGCCACCGGTCGGAGTCGCGACTGGCACCGCCCAAACACACGGCACTTGCACTCCTAATGCAACTTGCTGGTGCAGAACGTCCGGCTCCTGCCCCAGCGTAGATGTCGAACTCGATGACATACATGTCTCAAGTCCTGCAACCTCCGCCGGACTGGTGTGAGCCTACTGCACACACTCTCCCAAAAGTCCGGCAGACACATCCCGATCCATAGGGGACTCCTGTGTCACCGCTGGGCCTGCACCGGTCGGAGCCGCGAGTGGCACCGCCCAAGGACGCTGTGCGTGCGCTCCTCCTGATGTAACCTGCTGCTACGGAAGATCTGGCTCCAGCCGAGACGTGGAAGTCGAGCTCGATGACACGGAAGTCTCCACCATGCACGCCATGTCGGGATCGGACTCCACGGCATGTGCTGTTACCGTATCATCTGAGTCTACCTGAGCTGACGCTCAGGCACCACGGTCCGGCGCGAGTGTGGATCCTGTCGCTACGGTCATATCAAGCAATGCGTGGTGACCACACTCCCCCTCGACAGGTCCAGCAACAGAGGCCGAGGAGGTGGAGGATGTATCACAACCGGCGCGAGCACGACGTGCGGAGCGCTGACGCCGACGTCGCGGGGCCACTCGACTGGAACGACTGCATGAAGACATGTCATCGCGAGGTGGCGTCGTGGTCACAGTAGAGTGGAGGATCAAAAGGAAGGTGGCAGCCTGGGACTCGCTGGCAGGTGGAGCTGAAGGTATACCATCGGATGAGTAACGAGGAGAGGATAGAGGAGATGTGATCGAAGAGGCCGTTGACAAACGAGTAGTAGAAGCACGCTCAGTGGCGACGAGTTCACAAAGTCGTTGCACCGTCTGCCGCAGGCCGTGGAATATGCTCGCTAGAGGTCCGGCTAGGGGATTTACCAACGACGGCATGTCCGTATGCTGTGGAGGACGCAGGCTCGGACGAGGCTGTAGCCAAGGTGGATGCTAGCCGGGAGGGCGCGTCCAACAGCGACGCCAACCATGATGTCCATCACCACCGTAGTAGCAGGCGAACGCGCAGGGCGCCTACTCAGATGTCCGCGCACTCATCTCGTGCGCTGGACGATGGATAGGTACCTAGGGCACCTACTCCCGGTGGTAAATACCAAGCCACGGGAGAGAATGAGGCTAGTAGGTACTGTCACTCCTAGAGGTCACGGCGTCCGGGTCAGTGAACGTGACCAGACGGGACAAGCTGTACTACCACACCACGCCCGGAGACTAGAGTCTGACTAACTGCGGCCGCTAATGCTGCTGCCACTAATAGAGCGAAGACTGCTCCAAGACGAGAAGGGGTGGCGGCTGCAGGTGTGGCTGCTGCTCCAAACGGTAGATGACCCTTCCCTCCGAGATGTTAAGACTCGAATCCGCCATCGATCCTACAAAGTGAAGTGCGCGCACGAATCCACGGGCCCCAAGGAGACGTCGGTCCAGGACACGTCTCAAAGTGGAGATCGCCGCCGACGCACAATCCGTTGTCGGTTGAGAAGGCGAAACTGTAAGCGCTGGCGCAGCCGCCGCACTATGTAGTCGTTGCAACTCCGCCCGATACGGCTATTGCTGCTATGAAAGCTGCTGCTGCTGGGACTGTAGTAGTTGGAAAATTCCCTTTTTGTCGTTATTCTCTAGCCCTCAGGCCCCCTTTGTGTTTCTTTTTTTTTCTTTTCCCCTCACCCTCCACCCCCTCTTTTTTTCTAGTTCTCCTCTCTGCTCACCTTAAGCCCTCGCCTTCTTTTTTTTTCCTTTCCACTCTCTTTCAGGTGTACCCCTTTTCGTATTTTTTGTTACTCGACCCCCCCTTTCTCGATTGTCCCTAAGGTGGACAAACGGAGAAAATAAGGAGGGGGTTGTCCGGCTTTTCCGCCCCTCCCTCATGTGCACGCTCGCTCGCTCGCTCAGCGAGCGAGTGAGTGGCAGACGGAGGGGGAGGGGAGGGGGTCGGGCCCTCTCCGCCGCCGGCCCCTCCGTCGGTCGGCCGACGGGGACCGACGGGCCCCTCTGAGGGGCCCCTCGGAGGGGCTCGATGGGGCCCTCCGAGGCCCCCCTCGAAAGGAGGGGAGGGGGGCGAAAGGGGCCGACGGACCCCCTCGGAGAGCCCCCCTAATGGGGGTCGAGGGGGCCCCTCCGAGGGGGCGGGGGCCCTCACAGGAGGGTTGCGAGACCCTCTTGTAGCAGCAGCTGCAGCGGCGGGTGCAGCTGCTGCGGTTGCTGCTGCTGCTGCTGCTTCCGCCGCTGCTACTGCTGCTGCTACTCTGCGCAGCAGCTACTGATGCTGCTGATTGATGCTGCCGCTGTAGCTGCTTCCGCTGTTGCAGCTGCTGTTGCTAAACTGTGCAGCAGCAGCTGCTGCTGCTTGCTACTACCGCGGCTGCAGCTTGCTGCTGCCGCCGCTGCTGCATGCTGCTGCACGCTGCTGTTGTTGCTGTCACTGCTGCACTGGCTGCTGTTGCTATTGCTATATGCTACTGTTGTTCACGCCACTGCTGCAGCGGCTGATGTGCTGCTGCAGCTGTTGTTACTTTGAGCGGCTACGCTGTCGCTATTGCTCCTGCTGCATGGCATCGCAGCTGCCGCGGATGCTTCGCCTGCTGCTGCTATTGTTGTTGCCGCCGCAGTCGCTAGTGCTGCTGTTGACAGCTCACCGCCCGTATGGCGTTTACGTGCAGTCATTTCGCGCTCCCTCACGCTGCTGCCGGCATGGCGCCATGTGGCGCATTCTCTTTACGTTCCGCCCACTGCTACTGCTTCTGCTGCTCACACGCCCCCCTGTGCTCTGATACCAAATTGGAAATATTTTAGGGCATGCAGGCCCATGCAAAACGAACATGAGCACTGTGTGTGAGTGCGATGCAAGACGACAAGAATTTGGCTAAGTCTGGAACGCTGAATGTAAAAGAACAAGGAGAGATTACAAATGAGCCCCTAGTGGGCTTATATAGGGGCACCGGCAGCTAGCCGCACCGGGCCCCGTCACCCCTGCTAAACCCAAATGAGTCAACAGGGAGAAAACACTGCATACACCATGAGAGCAACAAAGGTGGTCTCCTCGAGGCACCGAAACAGCTCTCCGAGTTCCCGGGTCTCGACCACCGAGAAAATATGAGCAGTGCCAAAAAATCTCAGAATCAACGTCCAGACATCACAGACGGCTTTCCGAACATCGGAAGCCCCACAACAGCCATCGGGTCTCCTCGCCGCACCGGTACAGTCCACCGGGTGCGCGGGTCTGAACCCACCAAGAAAACTCTCCTACCTCCTGACAAGCCAACATGGCTGCCGGAACGCATCGACCACGTCTCGCCGGCGTTGTCGTAGGTGCTGGTGAAGTCTCAGTGCAGTCCGGAGGCCCGTCGTGTCGTCATGCCCTCCTCTACCATATACCCTGGATGTGGGTATATCGGTAAACCAGCGGTATCGGTCGTGACGGGTGGAAGCCACACAAACCAGCACCGGGCACCCAGAGAGCTATTCCGGTACCTCGAGGAGACCACCGTTAATTGTTATCGTGGTATACGCAGTGTGTTCTCCTCGCTGACTCGTTTGGGTTCAGCAGGGATGACCGGGCCCGGTGCGGCTAGCTGGCGGTGCCCCTACATAAGCCCTCTAGGGGCCCTTTTGTACTCTCTCCTTGTTCTTTCATATTTTGCGTTCCAGACTTAGCCAGATTTTTGCCATTTTGCATTGCACTCACACACAAAGCTCATGTTCGCTTTTGCATGGGCCTACATGGCCTAAATATTTCCAACATGGTATCAGAGCACAGGGGGTCATGTGAGCAGTAGAAGCAACAGTAGTGGGCGGAACAAAAAAGAGAACGCGCCAAGTGGCGCCACGCTGGCAACAGCGTGAGGGAGCACAAAGCGACTGCACGTGAACGCCACAGGGGCAGTGAGCCGCGCACGCATTAGCGACTGCGGCGGCAATAGTAGTAGTAGCAACAGACGTACCAGCCGCAATATCTGCAGTGATGTGTAGCAGGAGCAATGGTGGTAGAGCAACCGCTCACAGCAATTGTTGTAGCGGCGGCAGCAGCATCAGCAGAGGCCATCGCTAGCATTTGCAGCAGCTGCACAGGCGGCAGTAACAGCAATAGCGGCAGCCGCTGTGCCGTGTTGCAGCATCAAAAACAGCAGTTGTAGCAATACATCAGCCGTTGTAGCAGTGGGGACAGCAACAACAACACATAGCAGCAGCAACAGCAGCCATTGCAGCAGCTGCGGCAGCAGCGACAGCGTGTAGCAGCGACGGTAGCAGCAGAAGCGTGCAGCAGCAACAGCAACAGCGGTGACAGCAGCAAGCAGCAGTAGTGGCAGTAGCAAGCAGTAGCAGCTGTTGTTGCACATAGTAGCAGCAGTAGTAGCAACAGCGGATGAAAAAGCAGCAATAGCGGCGGCAGCAGCAAATAGCAGCAGCTGCTGCTGCTACGCAGAGGAGTAGCAGTAGCAGAAGCAACGGCAGCAGTTGCACCTTCCGCTACAGCTGCTACTGTAGTAGGGCCTCGTAGCCCTTCTCCGAGGGTTCCCCTGGGAAGGGACCCCTCAGCCCCCACAAAGGGGCCCCTCCGAGGGGGCCCGTTGGCCCTTCGAGCCCCCCCTCTCGAGGGGGCCCTTGGAGGACCCCGTCGACCTCCCCTCCGAGGGGCCCCTCGGAGGGGCTCGTTGGCCTCGTCGGTCCCAATGGCCGACGGACGGAGAGAGGGGAAGAACTCCCTCCCCTTGCTTCCCCCTCTCACTCGCTCACTTGCTCGCTCGCTTTTTTTTAGCAAGTGAGCAAGGAGCGAGGGGGGGCGACCTGAAATCGCCCCCTCCTTTTTTGTATACCCCCCAATCCTGACCTGCCCCATTTCTAGGGGCACTCCGAAATCTGGTGACGGGCAAATCCGGGGTTGAGGAAGAAGTTGAGAAAAAAAAGGGGAAGGGGGAGGGGGGGTTGGGGGTGAGAAGAGGGGAGAGAGACAAAAAGAGAAAAAGGAGGGGGCTGAGGGTAAGAGAAAAAAAACACCGAATAAAACAAAATCGTACAACTACTTCCACCGCAACAGTAGCAGCTTTTGTACCAGCAATAGAAGTGGCGGATGAAGTTGCAATGACTACATAGTGAGGTGGCTGCAACAGCGCTAGCAGTTTTGCCTTCCCAGCCGACAGCGGATTGTGTGTCAGCGACAATCTCCATTTCGAGACGCGTCGTGGACCGGCGTCTCCCTGGGGCCTGCGGATTGGTGCGCGCCATTCACTCCGTAGGATCGATGGCGGATTCGAGTCTGTCATCTCCGAGGGCTGGATTGTCTACCACTTGGAGTAGCAGCCACACCTATCGCTGCCACCCCTTCTGTTCTTGGAGCAGTCTTTTCTCCATTAGTGGCAGCAACATTAGTAGCCGCAGCTAGTCACACTCCATTCTCCGGGCGTACTATGGTGGTGTAGCTCGTCACGTATGGTTACGTTTGCTGACCCCGACGCCGTGACCTCTGGGAGTGACAGTACCTACAGGTCTCATCCTCTCCCACGGCCTGGTGTTTGCCACTGGCAGTAGGTTTCCTTGGTACCTATCCATCGTCGAGCGTAAGAGATGAGTACGCATACATTTGAGCAGGTACCCTACGCGTTTGCCTGCTATTACTGTGGTGATGGACGTCATGGTTGGCGTCGCTATTGGACATGCCCTCGCGGTTGGCTACCATCTTGGCTTCATCCTCGTCAGAGCATACGGACCTGGCAGCATTGGTAGACCCCGTAGCTAAAGCTCTGGCAACCATATTCGCCTGGGGCAGATGGTGCAGCAGTTTTGTGACCTCGTCGTCACTGAGCGTGCTTCTGCTACTAGTATGTCGACAGCCACTTCCATCACATCACCTTCATCCTCTCCTCCCTCCTCATCCGATGGTGTCCCTTCAGCTCCACCTGCTAGCCAATCCCATACTGCCACCATCCATTTGATCCTCCACTCTCCTGCGACCACGATGCCACCACATGATGACATGCCTTCATGTAGTCATTCTAGTCGTGTGTCACCGCTGCGTCAGCGTCAGCGCTCTGCATGCCGTGCTTGCGCCGGTTTGATACATCCTCCACCTCCTCGGCTTCCGTTGCTTTACCTATCAAGGGGGAGTGTGGTCACCGTGCATTGCCTGTTGTGACCGTAGCGACAGGATCCACACTCGCGCCGGCCCGAGGTGCCCGAGCGTCAGCTCAGGCAGATTCATACGATACGGCGACAGCACATGACGTGGAGTCTCATCCCGACATGGCATTCATGGTGGAGACTTGCGTTTCATCGAGCTCAACTTCCACGTCCGGGTTGGATCCAGATCTTCTGCAACAGCAGCTTACATCAAGAGGAGCGCATGCACGACGTCCCTGGGCGGTGCCACTCGGGGCTCCGACCCGTGGCGGCCAGGTGGTCACACATGAGTCCGTGCAGATCGGGATGTGTCTACCGGAATTTTGGGGGAGAGTGTGCAGTAGACTCACACCAGTTCGGTGGAGGTTGGAGTGCTTGGAACGTGCATGTCATTGAGGTCGACATCTATGCTGGGATAGGAGCCGGACGTTATGCAACAACAGGTTGCATCAGGAGTAGTTAAGGTCCCACGTGCCTGGACGATGCCACTCGCGACTCCAATCGGTAGCAGCTTTGCGGTGGCACAGGAGTATCGTACGGATCATGATGCCCCATACAGATTTCCGGGGGCGTTGGCGCATGACACTCACACCAGCCTGACAGCGGCCGTAGTGTATGAGCAGAGTCAGCCGACTGGTCTTTTAGAGGTTGAGGCATTATTGAGAGCAGCAGTTCTGAGAGATGTCACTAGGACATGTGCTGCAATAGACATCGTAGGCTCCACCATGTCATCTATACTACCTGAGGACCAGCTTCAGCGTGAGGAGTTGCCCATGTTCCCACAGTCTATGAGTTCTCATATACACGACGGAGCAGTGACACGCATGACAGACTCAGATGGTGGTCCTCACTCAGCCTTCCCGGCGAGACGGTGCGTGAGCACCAGCTACGCTTGCTGGTCGTCTTGGCCGACATTATTGAGTAGGATTCCTGCACACTTGTGTCCACTACGTCGGCAGTCGAGGACAGTGGAGCCAATCCATACACGCGGATGGAGTCACCTCGTCAGCAGGAGTTGAGTTTTGGCCTCTCGTATTCACCTGTTGGTGACCCTGCTGATCACATTGACGCTAAAAGTGGCAATACTTGCACGGATGACATTTCCACATGCTCCACGGACTTTGACTCCTCCTCCTTCTCCTTCTCTCTTGGCATGCGACCGCTCATTCCTCCTTGTATGACAGACACGAGCTGTGGTGTGGAAGCGACACCTGCAGCTGCATCCGATGTTCCAGCGTCTCAGCACATTACGAGTTTGGTTCATCCCCACGTGGATGCAGCAGCACTAGCTCAATTGTCTTCAGCAGCAGAGATGGAGATGGAGCTGTACTCACGAGTTCTGCAGTATACATGTGCAACATCCATTGATGCAGAGTTTATCATACGCGAGGTAGACATGGACCACCTCCAAATGTCCGAGGCTGATTATGTTGACGTGTAGGAGCGTGTAGTGATGGTGCAGCAGGAGGTGATGGCATCTCGTGAGCGATTCTCAGAGCAGGGGAGCACCAGTACTAATGACACAAGCTTTCCACTACCAGGATCTCGCACACACATACTCAGGGAGGATCCAGTAGCAGCTCTGAGCATGACATTCGATGGAGACACTACCCCAAGAGAGCTGAGCGTGCCTTCAGTTTCCGCCATGATCGTTCCTGTCGACTCCGCCATTGCTCCTCCTTCTCTTGCTGCCAACTCGCACATTCATCCACCCGATTATGCTGCTCCATCATCACCTTTGTCCATGAGTGGTGATCCGGTTCGTCGCTCCACCGTCCTTTTGTGGCCGTACACCCTTGTGCCTCAGGGTGTTCTATTGTGTTCCGGAGGCCAGCCCTGCCACTTTATCCATGCTCGCGTGCTGCTTGCCCATTCCCTTTCCTCCGGCGTACACATATGCGATGTGGTAGAGCGGAGAGAGGAGAGACTGTGAGTTGGGACCCTTGGCAGTCACGCGAGGACTGGTACACTCCACGTGATGCAGCAGCGGTGTGAGGAGTCGTATTCGGAGACACCACTTCGTCTTTGAGGCTAGGAGCCAACTCGTACATGACAAGGGAGCTATCTCTGCATGATGGAGAGACCACATGATTCATCGCCCAAGATCTGTTTTTCTACGGCATCAGAATCTCCATCGAGGACATCGCCGCCAGGTTCATCTCCTCAGGGGGAGTGTTGTGTGGACCTCGACCTGACGCGCCATCACGGGAGATGCATGGCGAGGAGTCCATGCTGTGCTATGAGCATACCACAACAGTCGTCATGTGGCTGATGCCACGTGCCTGCATAGCTGCAGATGTATGGTAGCACTCTGTTGGTCGAGACCCGGACACTTGGTCGGTTGTACCAGTGTCACGAGGAGACCATGTGATCGTGTGTCTTGGTGTGTGGCCATACTGTGTGTGGCATGTGTGTGCCAGATGGTTTGCTCATAGTGGTCGAGACCCGGACACGTGGTGAGTTGCACCCGTGTTATGAGGAGACCCCTTATGATCCTATGTGTTGATTGATGGTGCTATTGTGGTCGGCATACAGACACTTGTTGGATTGCTTGCAGTGGTCGAGACCCGGGCACTGGTACCGCCAGTGTCACGAGGAGACCCTCTTGCCGTCTGACATGTGTATGATGTGCATTACACTGGTTTATGTGCCTGTGCATGACTCTTCTCATGGTCTAGACCTGGACACTTGGTATGATGTGCCAGTGTCGTGAGGAGACCTTAGATGGGCAGCATATGTGTGTGTTTGACCAGTGTAGACCGTGGTTTTGCATACGCTGTTGTTCAGTACCTCAACTTATTTGTGTGTTCTGGCGTTGATGGCCATGTCAGCCAGGGGGAGTGTTGGTCTGTGTGGCTTCCACCCGTCACGACCGATACCGATGGATTACCCATATACCCACATTGGTGGTACATGGTAGAGGAGGACGTGACGACACGACGGGCCTCCGGAGTGTCTCGCGAATGTTCCATCATCTACGACAGCACCGGCGAGATGCGGTCGATGCTTTCTGGTAGCCCTGTGGCTTTGTCGGGAGCTAGGAGAGTTTTCTCGTTGGGTTGAGACCCGCGCACCCGGTGGACTGTACCAGTGCGACGAGGAGACCCGGTGGCTGTAGTATTGCTTCCGATGCTCGGAAAGCCATGCGTGATGTCTGGACGCTGATTCCACGATTTTCTAGCACTGCTCGCATTTTCTCGGTGTTCGAGACCCGAGCACTCAGAGAGCTGATCCGGTGCCTCGAGGAGACCACCGTTGATTGTTATCGTGGTGTATGTAGTGTGTTCTCCCCGTTGACTCGTTTGGGTTCAGCGGGGGTGACAGGGCCCGGTGCGGTTAGCTGCCGGTGCCCCTACATAAGCCCGCTAGGGGCTCATTTGTACTCTCTCCTTGTTCTTTCATATTATGCGTTCTAGACTTAGCCAATTTTTTGCCATTTTGCATTACACTCTCACACAGAGCTCATGTTTGCTTTTGCAAGGGGCATGCATGTCCTAAATATTTCCAACAGGAACTAGCTAGTGCGTAGGTTGGGCCAACGGCGTTGTTGATGCAGCGTGCGGGAACGCACACTCGTTGCTTACTCTGCCCCTTTTGTCTCTTGCACTTGAGTCTAAGTCTGAGAGCTCTGATTCTTTACTCAAAAGTGTGCGCACCAGACTTAGTGCCAGAAAACAGCTGGAACCAAGCAATGACTGATTAGGAATCAAGAATGAGCAACTGACTGAGACCCCTTTCAATTCTAGCCTCACCTCAGCTGCATGAGGCATAACATTACGGAATAGTTCCCTTTTACCCACCATTTGAGCGTTGGCCTGTCCAAATACCCGATTTCTTTAATCATTGACCACTATACCCAAAGAGTGTGAATAGTGACTAACCGTGAATGTCGTGCCCACTTTTGAGGAAAGATGCACAGAATCCCGGTATTTTAGTCACATTTTTTCACCTAGTCGGGATAACGTACATATTTCTTACAATGTAAGAAATTCGCTTCTGACCTTATTTCTTAACGGTTTGAGGTGTCATTCTGTGTGCATTAATTAAAACCTCCTTCACTTTATTCTGATATGGTCGACTTTTGCTGATGATTGTGGCAGGGGGCTTTTTCTAAAAGTTTGTCTGATGTCATGTTTATAAAATGACGACTTTGAGTCATTGGGTCTTTCCACAAACAAACGTGCTGGAATATGGTTGTGCGACCGATACTTCTGCCACTGAATGGACGTTGGCAGAATCGGTTGCGCGACCAATACAGAGCACAAGGGGGAGGGGGTGGGGGGGGATGGCGGGGAGGACAGGCCGGAGGCCACCCCTCGCCACGGCAAGGACTCGCCGACGGCCAGCAGCTGCCCGCCGAGCAGCTCTTTGGCTATCGGAAAGCCAGCTATTCGCCGACGTCCAGCAGCTCACTGGCCGACGGCATGCAGCTCACTGGCCGACGGCCAGCGATTGGGAAACCACGAATCCGCGACGCTGCAAGGGCGAGGACTCGAGGCCGATGGCCTCGAGCCCTCGCCCTCACATCCCCCCCTCATCATCGATTGTGAGCAGGAACAAGGGGAGAAAGTGAGATAAAAAGTGCAGGAGAGATGCGGGTGGGAGAGAGAAAGGAGCGAGGAGTAGTTGGCAGCGACCGGGGGTCCGTTTCAAAATATCTGCGATGTGTACGGGATGGACCTGCCGCGCACAAAAGTGGGTATCGGAGTCATATGGTTAACGGGCGCAAGTTTTTTTTTATTTTTTTGAAAAGAGCAAAAAGAGAGGAAAGCGTAAACACCCGGACAAAAAGTGGGGAATCTGGTCTGCGATCCCCAGAAGGTGGGTAACCTGCACAAGACTTTTTCAAAAGGTGGGTAAAAAGGAACCCCCCCCCCTTAGCATTATCCTAGCATTATCCTGTCTGGCAGAATTTCCTAGGCGAGCCTTGCTAGACACCAGTCAACCCAAAACCTTGGCATTGTCCGTTTTTCCTAAAAACTGGACCATACCAAATAACCACGTTGCGAAGGCAATCGTGTATTCAGAATCAGCAAGAAAATTACTTGCGAGGAGTTATGGCTGCCCAAACTCAGGCGCTGACTACACTACTCATGAGAGCCAACTACGACTACTGATGGCATGACAACCAAGGGTAGCTGTCGATGGAGCTGGTCGTGTGAGGACGCAGTATCAGAAGCACGAGGAGGAGGATAACCACACGCTCGGCTTCACTTCGACGTCCATTCCACCGAACAGTATCTCGTCGCCATCAACGTCCATCCAGTCAGTCGTCTGCACGAGCATGTACACCAGTCGAGAGGTCACAGTATCAGTCTATGAGGCAGTACATGGACAAAACAACGATACTCCCCCATGATCCAAAGGCGTCAGTGTACATGAGCATGTTGAAGTAATGCTCCCCCATGTTCCCCGACCCAAAACTCAGTGCAAGAGCGAGAAGAGATGGATCACCTGTGCAACGAGGATGAGCGACGAGAACCCATGCAAGCGGAAGAGTCTCACCACATGCATTCAGGGTAGCAATCCGACCATACTCACAGCCTTTTCGAACGAGTTGCGCTTCATCGCCTTGGTGAGGAAGTCAGCCAACTGCTTCACAGTCTCAACCCAAACGATGTGAACGCTGCCCTCATTCAACAAGGACCGAACGTAGTGATACTCAATATTGATCTGCTTCATGCGTGCATGGTGGACACCATTGTTTTCGGCAATCACAGCGGCACTCTCGTTGTCACAATGCAAGGTGATGGACGACATAGGCTGACGTAACTCACCCAACAAACGATGCAGCCACACACTTTCACATGCACCTGTTCCTTTGCATTGCTGCGTGCGACACACCCTTGCTTCCTGCTACGCCATGACACTACCGTACCCCTGATGATAAAGATCCAACCAGTGCGGCTCTTCCCATCTGGGCTCCATGCCCAGTCGCTGTCAGTGTTGCCCACGACCACCACGGACGACTGCGGACAAAATGAGAGGCCTCGGCGCGGGGTGGAGACCACATATTGTAACACGCGGACAGCTGCATCAAGGTGCAGCAGGTGTGGGGCCTGTAAAAACTGGACGAGGACATTCACGGCAAAGGCAATGTCGGCACGTGTGGTGGTGGCGAGAAACATGAGTGACCCAATGACACGGAGGAACGCCGTGATGTCCACCGTGGTACCCAAGGTGCTGGAGTCAGTGGTCTTCAGCTTCTCCTGCTCGTTTGGGAACATCGGGGTGGAGGCGCTTGGGACAGTCGTCAGGGGATCGGCAAAGCGGTCAGCTAGTGTCTGAACATACGTTGCTTGATGTACCAGCATGATGTCGTGCGTGAGATCACGCTTAATCTCCATGCCAAGAAACACCTACGCCGGTCCGAGATCGTTCATCTTGTAGGTTGCCTTTAGCAACTCCTTCACTCGCTCCACAACGGCAAGGCCGGGAGACGTGATGAGTAGGTCGTCCACGTAGATGATAATCACAGCAAAGGATGACCTAGGAGGAGTGATGAAGAGTGCTGGGTCTGCGGAGCTGCGGATAAATCCGCCCTTCAGAAGGGTACGGCTGATCTCGATGTTCCAACACCAAGGAGACTGCTTGAGGCCATACAAAGCCTTCAGCAGTCGCCAGACTTGGCCCGTCCCATCCTCAAAGCCAGGGGGCTGGACCATGTAGAGCTCCTCTCCATCGAGAGCACCGTGAAGAAAGGCGTTGCTCACGTCCATCTTGTGGAGCTCCCAACCATGCTTTGTGACCAGGCTAAAGAGCGCCCGGCTGGTGGTAAAATGGCCAACCGGAGCAAAGACCTGGTCGTAGTCCACTCCAGCAACCTAAGAGCAGCCGTTGGCGGTGATCCGGGCCTTGTACTTGTCCAGGGTACCATCTGGCTTCCACTTCCGGCGAAAAACCCACTTCGCCCCGATGGTCTTACAGCCAGGGGGGAGCTCCACGAGCTCGTACACTACACGCTTGTTGATGGCAGCGAGCTCCTCCCGACAGGCAGCCTCTCATTGGTCCGTGTCAGGGGCGGCACGGGCCTCACGTAGGCTCTGTGGGTCGGGTGCCAGTGGGGAAGGCCGTGTCGTCAGCACATGGGCAGTGCAAAGTCTTACAGGAGCCCGGGCCAGAGTGGCGGAGACCGCACGGCGATGCTCCTAGGAGATGAGCGTGTTGCCGAGGGCCGAGCGAGGGTGAGTGTCCTGAGCAACGAGGCCAAGGGCCTTCAGGCCAATGACCTTGATGTCGGGCTCACTGCTCACAACATTGTGAGGGGAGGAAGGTGTGTCGACGGGTGTGGTGGAGGCTGGATGGGGGGCCCTAGTACGAGGACCCGGGGTGATGCCGACTTGCTGGGCCGCCAGGAGCGTGGGTGTAGAATTGGTGCACTGGGGTACCAGTGACGGCAGAGGGAGCTCAGCAAGGATGAGGTGGCAAGGCGGGGGTAGGCGCCCGGTCCGATGCTGGGGAACCACTAGACACGGGTGGATCCACGGGGATAGGTGTATCGAAGGCCGGAAGGGGGTCAGCCAAGGGGTCGGCCTGGGCTGAGGACTCAGCAGAAGAATCCGTTTCCGACGGGCGCACGACATCATTGACAGGGGGACTGGACGGCGAGGTGGACGGCAAGGGAGGAGCATCCGGGCCATCCACTACCGGAGGTGTGGATGCAGGTGGGACGACTTGTGCCGCTGGAGCCGGAGTGGCGGAACAACAAGTATCTTCCCCACGAGACAACAACAACGGAAGCAGAGAGGAGGTAGACCAGACGCGAGGGAGGTCATGAGGGAAGAGGTCCTCGAATAACAAGGCATCGCAGGACTCAACAATGCAATGCCGGACCGGGTCCCAGAAGCGCCAGGCCTTACACTAACATGAGACACCGACGAAGGTGCAGAGACGGCCACGAGGGGCAAGATTGTCATCCCGCTGGTCCTCGCGAGCCCGACGCTCACGACGCACTCCCAAACACGATCAGGTCGAAGATTGGCCCGCTGACCGCACAACAATGTGTACGACGTGGCCTGGCAGAGAAGGAGACCATAGGGAATGCGGTGCCATACCGAGGTCATGTAGGACATGGCCTAAAAAAAGAAGCCCTCGTAAAACTGGACTCGACACGCATGGTGCAGACTGCATCGGCCATGGTGCGGTTCCAACGCTCGGAGACACCATTCTGCTGCGGTGTCCCAGGGGCGGACAGACCCCATGACTGGAGAGATAGGCAGTGGTGTACCCCATGTACTCCTCGCCGCAGTCAGACCGAAAACGGTGGAGGGTGCGGCCGCACTCGCGCTCAGCCACGAGGTGCCAGGCACGGATGGCGGAGGCCACGTCGCTCCTCTGGCGGAGGCAAAGGACCCAGCGATAGCGGGAGTATTCATCTGTGAGGATCAGCACATAGTGGCCATCCTCGACAATAGACGCTACCGGGAGAGGGCCCATGAGGCCCAAGTGGATGAGCTCCAGTGGGTGCGTGGCCCGAGAAGAGGACGCAGGGTAGGAGGCTCAGTGCATCTTGCCCTGAGTGCAGTTGATGCACTCGGTGCGACAAGGCTAATGGAAAGTGGAGGGATCGACTCTGAGCGTGGGCTGGGTGCGAAGCATGCTATCGACATCATCGATGTGTATGTGGCAAATGCGACGGTGGAGGAGGTGCATGTGCTAGGGGAAAAGAACACTGGTGACAAACACATGTGCAGTGTCGGACGAGGAACGGGACATAGATGAAGGAAGTCGAGTGACATGCCAGAGGTTGTCACGGCAAACTGCACGGAACATGACCTGACCAGACGTGCAAAGGGAGACAGTGCCAATGCCACAAGAGTGACGGACTTCCATGCTCAGGAGGTCGAGAGCTGTGACAGATGGGAGGTTGAGTTATAAACTCGGCACATATAGGACATCAATCACGAAGACGTCACCGGATGGACCGCGAAAACGAACGATGCCAACACCACGGACTGGCAAGATCTGTCCGGACCCTGTCTAGACACTGTGAACATTCCCAATGAGACCAAGCATGCTGAACGCCTGGTGACAGGACATCATGTGATGCGTGGCCCCAGAGACGATGATCCAGGTGCAATGAGGGTCGCGAACCGAGGCTATGACGTTACAGTGAGCGACGAAACAGGACGCGGGAAGGGAGACGGAGGTCGCAAGCTGAGTAGACGAGACACATGCGAAACGGTCATGCCAGTCATCCAACCATGTGAAATCATCCAAAGTCGGCCCTGAAGGGCAACAGACGGCTTTTCCGAGGTTCCCTTGTTGGTCGGTATCTGTCTGGCAATGGGAGACCTTTCGGCTAGCAGTCACACAACCCGTACTTCCCTGGGGAGGAGGCGTGATGTCGAACTGCGTGGTGATGAAGATCTACAACTGAAGGATCCAAGCAACGGAGTCGACGGGCGCTACGGACTGTGGGGTCACAGCTTCGGACGGGGAATACGAGCTCCACTGGGATGGAGGCTATGGGTAGTACACCGACTGCACCAGAGCGTACTACTGCTGCTGCAGTGGTATCACATATGGATGTGGCTGCGATGGGACATACTGCTGCTGGTGCTGCTGATAGAGAAGGAACGGCGGAAGCTGCGGCCGAGGCTAAGGAGCTGACTACGGGATGGAGTAGGTGATGGCCACAATGCTGCCAAAGGAGAAGGGAGTGCTTGAGGTACCAAGGCGACGCTCACGCTAATGGCGCAAGGCAGCGACAATGCGGGCCTCGTCAGTAGGGATGGAGCACGTGTACCACTTGTGCCCCGTCTGGCCATAGTAGTGGCACGTAAGGGTAGTGCCACCGAAGGAAGACTGCTGCCCCTTGCCCTTTCCCTTCCCGTCCTTATTTCCCTTGCCCTTGGCGCTGCCAGAGGAGGACGTGCCGGGAGAACCTGTGGAGGAGCCGCCAGAGGTGGAAGCAACGGTTGCACAAGAGCCACCGCGCTGAAGATGTATGTCCATGTGTGCTTCTTCAACGCTAAGGAAGAGGTCGTATGCCCAGGTCATCAAAGTACCTTGGGCCCCCAGCGCCTCGAGGATGGGTAGGCCGTAGGGGGCGAAATGGTCCGCAAACTTAGAAGTGGCACCATACCTGATGATGAGGAGGGCAACAAGTGGGGGAGGCACGGCTGTCTTGAGCCGGTGTAGGATATCACGTGCACGGCGCCAGTAGGTGGTGACGGACTCGGACTCCCTCATGTGAAGGGAGCTGAACTCCTTCAGGAGGCAGCTGACAGCTGCCTAGCCGGAGGTGAGATACGGCCGTGTCAGCGTGTCCCACGTCTGCTGGAGGTCTGCATTGGTTTCGTCAGCGGTGTCACCAAGAAACGGCTCCAGGGCAGTGCGGTCAGCATTGGGTGCAGCAAGGATGAGTGCGCAGACGGCACGACCAGCCTCAAGCACTTGTTCCGGGACGACGTCATTGTGCGAAAGGGTGTAGTACGACCACATTCCCTCCCCCTGTGTCCAGATATGGTAGAGCAGTTCCCAAGACGGAAACTGCTCATCTCCAATGAGGGTAGGATGAGGAGACTCGAAGTCCTTGCGCCGAGAGGGGCCAGCCGCTCAAGCGCCTAGGACGCTGGTAACCGTCTACTACTGTTGCCACACCTACGGCTGCATGGCCATTTGCGCTGCTGTAGTCAGAGCAGGACAAGACTATCCGGGGAGGAAGGTCTGGCTTGTGCTGGTTGCGGCAAGCATCTGGCACAGCTGATCGACCTCGCGCTGCAGATTCGCTACGAGATCTGCAGCGGGCGGGTCTGCAGAAATATCTTGTGTACCAATGGCATTGCCTTGGCTAGGCATTGTTGATGCTACTGAGGTTGCTGACGCCTCTACTGTCTCTGTGGCTACTGCTGCTACTTCTGTTATTGCCGCTGCTGCTGCTGCCGCTGCTGCTGCTGCTGCTGCCGTTGTCGATGCTGCTGCTGCTGCTACTACTGCTGCTGCTGTTGCTGCTACTGCTGCTGCTGCTGCTGCTATTCCTTTCACGACTGTTGTTGCCGCTGCCGCTGCTACCGCCCCACGCCGGGTTGGTGCGCAGTCTCCCCTCAGTTAAGAGCTGGAAAATGAAATTTCTATGATAAAAAACCTGACTGCATTTCTCGCTGATTTGGGATGGTGGAAAAATTGACCTCCAGTCCAGAAATTTGACCAAGTGCTGAAGTTTTAAATTTTAAAATTTCAGCACAGGTTGTCTAAATCAAGCGAAATTTGGACCACAGGTGCGCCTGACTGCAATGATTGCAGTGGTGGAAATCTTCGCTTTAAAAAGTGAAACAAAGTACCAAAACGACCTAATTTCGTGCTCAGATCGAAATGTTAATGATTCTGGATCTGTGACGCAGGACGATCAATGCTCGAGGCTACATACCACCAAATGAGCTGAGTATGATGGCTATGGAAAGCTTGTGGCCTAAGCTTTCCAATGAGCCTATGCGCATAATTTTTAACGTCCGTTTGAATCCGGTACAGTCGGGCATAGGGGACGTGGATGGCTGGCGAGATTTGCTTCTACTTCTCGTCCTCGTCTGTGTGGCTTCTAGGAAGGTGCAAGGACGGGGCAGTAGCTACAAATGGTACTCCTGCCTCTTTCACCTCTCTATTGGGGTTTCTATTGCTGCCGCCACTGCTGCTCCTTATTGTTGCAGCTGTGTCTGACACTGTTGCTGCTGCTGCTGCTGCCGCTGCTGTTGGTCACTCACACCTCAGGTTGACATCGCCACGTGCGTCGTTGCCAGCAGGTTGCCTGACATCGCTGTGCTGGCTGCTCACCTCCCTGAGTCAAACGTGGGGTTCAGAGCTGCTGGGAAAAATACGACAGCATTTCCCCTGGCCCAGTGGCCGTGGGAAAAATTCTGACGCCGCCACCAGGTCACTGCTGCCGGAAAAACTTCGGCAGCATTTCCCCTACACTGGCGCATATGGAGACGTCACTGCTTCTGCTGCTACGTCTCCTATGCTATGGCCCTGATACCAAAAAGGAACTAGCTGGTGTGCAGTTTGGGACAGTGACGTTGTTGATGCAGCGTGCGAAACCCCACGCTCATTGCTTAGTCTGATCCCATAATCTGCTGCACTTGAGTCTAAGTCTGTGAGCTTTGGTTTGTTACTCAAAAGAGTGTGCGTCAGAGTTAGCGCCAAAAAGCAGCCAGAACGAAGTAATGACTGATTAGGAATCAAGAATGAGCAACTGACTGAGACTCCTCCCAGTTCTAGCCTCACCTCAGCTCTGTGAGGCTTGCTACTCAGAAAACCAGCCAACCAGGAAATTCCTAGCATTGTCCTGTCTTGCAGAATTTCCTAGGTGAGCCTTGCCAGACACCAGACAGCCCAGAACCCAGGCGTTGTCCGTTTTGCCTAAAAACTGGACCGTACCAAAAGAACCACGCTACGAATGCATTCGGGCAGTCAAAATCAACAAGAAAAAGAGCTACAAGGAGTTATGGCTACCGGGACTCAGGTGTCGACTACACTGCTCGTGAGAGCCAACTACGACTACTGATGGTGTGACAGCCAAGGGTAGCTGCTGATGGAGCTGGTCGTGTAAGGGTGCAATATCAGAAGCACGAGGAGGAGGAGAACCACATGAACGGCTTCACGGCGACATGTCCACTCCACCAAACAACGCCCCGTCGATATCAACGTCCATCCATTGAGTCGTTTACACGAGCATGTACACCAGCTGAGAGGTCACAGTATGAGTCAGTGAGGTAGTGCATGGACAAAACAACAACACGAGTACCCTGCAAGGAGCGAGCTCGCAATCGCTCAAGGCCCTCGTCAGTACCAGGATTAAAAAACCACCCCTTCAAAGATTCGCCGACAGGGCTACCAGACAACATGACCGATAGTACTTAGTTTTTTAGTATGAACCCGGCTATCACCACATCCTACCACCAAGCCCTGCCACAAAACTAGGACTGGTTCACAATAAGTAGACAATGAAATGTGTGCCTGTGAGCGTGTGAGTAGTAAGAGCTCAGGCACAACTACTGATGGTGCAAACAAGGGTGTAGCTGATCAAGCACATGACGTAGGTGTTGCACAACGACACCTCCCCCATGCCAAAGAGGTTGGTGGTAGGATCTCCCAATGTTCAGTCACCTGCATCAGAGTGATGAGTGTGCAATGACACCAGAGGTCACCACGAGTCTGTGACACATAAACCAACTCTCTCCCATGACCCACAGCCGATGCACAAACGAGCACTCACAAACACATGGACGTCACAAGATGTGACACAAGAATCTACACATGCACAAATACGACCCATCATCTTTGAGTATCACGAGACAACAAACCAACAGTGTGAACACAAGCTGCCTTGAAGACATTTTTTGCAGTGTGCATTTGAAAGGAAGTCAGCTCTTTGCTGTCGGGTGTTGAACAAGACGATCTGGGAATCTCCTGTAGTCACACTCTCACGCACAAAATGATGCTCCACATTGGTATACTTAATGCGTTTGTGATGCATGTCATCATGCTCAACAATGGTCTTTGTGATTTTGTTGTCACATTACAACGTGGTGCAGCTGATGGTGACGCGCAGTTGATGCACCAGATGACAAAATATAGACACTCTCACATGTCCCTGCACCAAGAGCAACATACTCTGCCTCGTCAAAACCAGGTGCCACACAAACCTGCTTACCGCTCTTTCACGATATAGTGGTCCCCTCAACAAGGAACAGATAGCCTGTGCGGTAACAAGCATCTGCATCACATGCCCGACACCTAATGATCCAGCTATTAGGTAGATTCTGTACGGTTATTTACGTAGAATACGATGGGAGCATCAAAACATGCATTTGGCATCAGAATGATGACGTAATTACCGCCTCGTTCAGTGGCTTCCACAACATTACCTCCCCTCTGACTTGAGGTACTTGAGCGCATAGTGGTCCGTGTGCACCACACAGTGCCGCGCTTCAAGGCAACATCTCCACTACTTGAAAGCCTGAACCACTGCAACCATCTCCTTCTCATGGATTGAGTAGTTGAGCTCAGCTCCTTTCAACTTCTTGGAGTAGTATGCGATGGGCTACAACCCCTTTTCTTGGTCCTACATCGGCACCCCGCCGATTGCGCAGTCGCTTGCGTCCGTCGCTAGCACGTACTCCTTGCTCGTTTCCGGGTGCACCAGTACCTATGTCTCATACATGGCAGCCTTCATTGTTCAAAATTCTTGCCCCCCCTTTGCACCCCACTCCTATTGGCTCCCCTATCTAAGCAATTCTGTCAAGGGTGCTCCCATTGCCACTTGCCTGTGGACAAACCTCCGGTATTAGTTTGGGAAGTCCAAAAAAACTAGATGTCACGCACATACGCCGGCTCTGGCCACTCCTTCACTGCTTCTGCACTCTTTGGATCCATGTGGATCCTCCTTCCGCGGACAATATGCTCGAAGAACTCCACCTCCTTCTTGGCAAATTCACACTTGTTTAGTTTGGCAAACAACCGCTCTCTTCTTAACACTTCCATCACCATCCATAGGTGCTCTTGGTGCTCCTCTATTGTCCATGAGTATTCAAGGATGTCTTCGAGGAAGATGACTATGAACAATTCTAAGTAGGGACAGAATACCCAGTTCATAAGCGCTATGAACGTAGAAGGAGCATTCATTAGCCCAAAACGCATCATGAGATACTCAAAGTGTATTCATAGTGTGTCCAAAACGTGGTTTTCTCCACATCCTCTACCGCAATTCCGGTTTGGTGATACCCCGACCTCAATTCCACTTTGTTGAAGACATGCGCGCCTCGCAGCTGGTTGAACAACTCCTCGGCCCGTGGCAACGGTTAGCGGTTCTTCACCGTGATGTTGTTGAGCACCCTGTAGTCCACGCACATCTGTAACTCTCCTGACTACCTCTTGAAAAACATCACCGGTGGAGCGTATGGAGACACTGCAGTAGGATGAAGCCCTGGTCCATCAACTCCCCCAACTGCTTCTCGAGCTCCGTAAGCTCCGCGTTGCTCATGCGGTTGTAAGACCGCATTGTTGGTGACGACCCTGGCACCACCTTGATCTTGTGGTTGATGTCGCATTGCGGCGGCAGCCCCTTTGGCAAATCCTCTGGGAAAACATCCTTTGAGCTCCTTGAGCACCTCCCTAACACTAGGAGGCAACTCTAGAGCTCCCCGGCCTTCCACCGGCTGCCCCTCTACTGCTTCAGCCGCTGGAATTTGGTGCTCTGCTACTTGTTCTGGACGGACCCATGCCAAGAAAACCTGGCCACCTTTGCGCTTGCACCGTGTCAATTGCTGCAAGTTGATGACGTGCAGGTGCTTTCCCACTTCTGCAACATCTGACTCCTTCCCCTCATCCTACCAGAACGGCAAAGTGATATTTTTCCCGTCCACCTTCACTACCACCCGGTTACACCTCCAATCCACCTCCGGATTTCAGGTGTGCAACTATTTCCAGCCGATCAAGCTGTCATAATCATCCATAGGACAAGTGTGGAACTCCATGTCACACACCAACTCACCCATGTTGACCTTGTACTTAATAAGAGGCCTGCCGCACTCCACCACTCTGGACACCTGTCGCGCCTTGTGCTTGTCATTGGAGAAGCTATGGCTCGTGCCACTATCTAGCACACTGCGTAGTTTCCTCCGACCCTTGAAACTCTCCTTTCGGAATTTCAAGAACCAGCTCCAGGATGATCCCCGGAAACTGCCGGGTCTCACCTTCATTCTACGACAACACTTGAGGCAACTCCTTTTAGGGTTTGTGATGTCCCTTACGGATGGAAGAATTGTAGCAATAGGTCATCCCCTCGTCACTGCTACTGCCCGTTTCCCTGCTGTACCTTGCACTTGGGATAGTCCCACTTGCGATGACCCTCCTCACCACAAGTCCAACACTTGCCTCTCAGTCCCTGTTGCCTACCTGAGCCCCACTTCCCGGTTTGGATTGCATCCACCTCCATGGGCACAGCCTCACCCGGCTGCTCCACCCGTTGTTGTGTTGCATAGCTATTCCGGCACGCATTGTAGCTTACCGCATCAAGGCGCTCTGCCGCCAAAACCAACATCGTAAAAGTCCGCAATCCGAGCACTGCAAGTTCATGTTGGACGTGCGGTTTCAGGCCGTCATGGTAGCAATCGTACGCCTATGTGTCCGAGAGGTCGTCGATCTACGCCGCCAAAGCCATGAAGCATGTCATATTGTCCTGGACCGATCCGCTTTGCTTAAAATGTTTGATCTTGTCACATACGACTCGACTGCCGTGGAGGAGGTCAAAACACGCCTGGAGCACAGTCTCGAACTGCTCCTACGTCCTTGGCTTCTCCGTCAACGCCCGTGCACTGAGCTGCACTTCCCATCCAGAGGTAGAATCAACCTGGCTAAAGCCATTGGCCGGCCCCCAGCCTGTCCGGCAATCAAGCGGCGTTCCGAAGGTACAATACCCACCACCATTGTAGAACCATTCCCCGGAGCAGCATAGGTGTATACTCTAGTCTTGTCGCATCTTCTCCCACGGGAACACCCGACACTATGAAATACTGGTTCACCGTGAAGAGCCACTCTAGCGCACTACCCTTGCTGGTGTAAAACTCTGGCTCCTTCAGCTTGGGCCCCCAAAAGGCAAGTACGGATGCCAATATGACACCCCCAACACACTGTTGGGGGTGTCGGCAAAAGGGTAGTGCGCGTGGAGGTTGAGGCGATGTACCTTGCCTCAACCTCCACGCGCAAATGCTGGTTCTTTTAGTGCAACTCATCATGAGTACACAGGATCTCCTCCATGAGATGGGCCTGGTCATATGCCACGACTGCCATTCTTCCCGTTGTGAAAAAAACATTCTGGCCAAACACAGTTGTGGCACATCTGTTGCCTCCCTTGTGTCTGTGTAAAGTCGAGCGCGATGTGATACCAAATTTGAACGGAGGGGTGTCCGGTGTGACGGTCACACGCCGAGCCCTTGGAATAAACCTTCTAGCCTTCGACTCCTTGGTGCGTGGGCCAACCCCTGAGATGCCGCATGACCCTCTCCTAGCAGCAAGACCGTTGCAAGTGACAGAGATTCCCACCATGCAACTCTCCTGGCAGCGTTTGTACCAAGGTGCACTGCGGACGACTTGTAGGATCGAATGGAGGTGTGCGAGGCAATGCTTGGAGTGAAAGAAAATTTAGGCAAGGAATGAATCTTCAGTCTTGATAGATCAGTACAATGCAATGTACAGAGTCTCTGGGTAAGATTGGCATGCCTAGAACAATCCCTAGGCTTCCTTATATACCAGTCCCTACAAGCCAGCCGAGAGCCCCTCGGCGCTCCGAAGCCCTCTGCTAAGGTGCAATCATGCCAATAACACATGCACATGTAGCTCACATAGCGAGCTTTCTAACACACCAAAGAACATCTAAATCTGTGGAAAACGGCTGAGTTATGGCTGTTTGAAATCTCCACGTATGACTGCCGCTGGAAACACCGCCAGCGGGGGTCACCGCCGCCTGAAGTGCCCTTGCCTGCGAATAGAGCTCCAGCCACCACCCCGAAGTGCCCATGGACCCCAATGAACCTTGCCTCATTGGCTAAGAGTCCATCCAGGGTCGCTTTGGCTGCAGTGGGCGAGAAAGTCGCTCCCCCATGCTCGGGGTCAAACCGGTGCGTCTTTTGTTTTCTAGAGGTGCGCCTCCCACCTTTGCATGGCCGTGTCTTTCTCGTCCCTACACGTAACGACCCGGTTCTTGGATCAATTTTGCATGGTTTTTCACGTAGATTACAAGGTAAGCATCAAAACATGCATGTGACCTCAGCATGATGATGTAATCACTGCCTCTGTCATCGGCTCCCATAACGTTTAGTACTGCATCTGCTGGAGCAGGTCCATTGACAGAGGCAGCATCAGTCTCCTCTATAGTACGAGCTGCATCAGCTGGTACAGCTGCACTTGCTACACCAGCTGCCCCATCTTCTACGTCTGCTACATTGTTAACAGTAGTGTCCTCCGCATTGTCTATATCTTTAGCAGCATCATTGGTAGCATTAGCCTCATCCACACAGTTTCCATCCATGCTTTCCGCATCCTCTACAGTACCAGTTACATCAGCTGGTACAACGGGAACAGCTGCTCCATCAACACACACTACTCCATCTGCTACTATGATAGCAGCCGTAGAGTTGGCGTCATCTGCTGCATCCACAGCTTCAGCGATGTTAGCCTCTTTTACAACGCTTGCTTTGCTTACAACACCGGTTACATTAGTTGTGCCAGCTACAACAGTAGTACAGCTGCTCCATCTTCTATGGCGAAAGTAGCGACAACATTGGTATCATCTACTACATCCATAGCTTCAGTCGCATTAGTCCCTTCTACAGCACCTGCTTTGCTTACAACATCAGCTGCATCAGTTGTGACAGATGCTCCATCTTCCACAAATGTTGTGTCATTGGCTTCCTTTTAAGTGTTAGCTTCTGCTTCCACTTTGACTTCACCTGCTACGTCGACACCCTTGTCAGCATCGGGTACTACAGCAGGGCCTGTGATGGTTGCATGTACTACATCCTTACTGTTGACGGCACCAGCTTTGTCAGGTTCCTCTATAGTTCTTTCATCTTCCACATCAGCCCTGGTTTCTGCATTGGATGCACCGACCACATCGACTCAATCGGATGCACCAGATTTTTCACTAAGGTCGACGTCTTCATCAGGATCCTGCACATGGACAGTGTTGAAACCTTCAGGATCAGCATGTGTACCAGATGTTGCATCAGCTCCACCTTCTGCACCAGCGATAGCACCTACATATTCTATAGCATCACCTTCTAGGACATCAACTGCTTCAACAGTGTCAGCTGCATCGATAACATCCACCATACCGACAGCCTCAGCTGCATCAACACCATCAACTGTGTCTGTTGTTCCCTCGGCTTTCATTGATCATGCAACATCTGATAGAGACACCATTCTAATGTCTGAGATCTTGGGGGGGGCACTGACATAGGGTCGGTTTTCTTCACCAAGTCGGCAGCACCTACTCATCCCTTTCCGAGATGCCGAGCTGAGGAGGATAAGATTGGCTCCCACATCGGTGTGCAAGAGATTCACGTAGCTACCATTTCAGAGACATTGTCCAGCAATATCCCTCCACCACAGGATGCACCAAGTTACATCTTTACTAAAAACATGTGGAGGAGCGATTACAAAACAAATTTCTAATGCGTGTGAACTGAGGGATGCAGAGTAGTGGTTGCGTGTACTACAAGATGTGCTAGCGGCGATGCTCACGGGGAATTGTAGTAGACACAACCCAGATGGTTCTAACTCCAGTTCCACAGCACTCTCAGATAACGCCTCACAGGATGGGGATCCTGATGTAGTGCGCAATGACGACACCGTGGACAACCTTGGGACTTCCTTCAGCTCACTCCCATCATTCTCCTGTACACCTGGACCATCCCTCTTCACCTCCGAGCCTTGCACACCTCCTACCTCAGAGATTGCCCCGCATCCACATTCTTCATGTGAACATCTGTCGGAGTCCCTAAACGAGTTGAGGCATGCTGCTCTAGGAGGCACAGTATCTCCATTCACTCAGCTTTGGGCTGTAAAGATGGAGGTGGTGGTGCTCCGTAGAGTGGTTAACTCCTTGTCTACCACTTACAGTAAGGTGATGGTAGTGCTCGAGGATGTAGAGTTTGAGCTTCACATAGGAGGGTCGTGCTGAGTTGCGTGTTCGCGCCTCAGGGTGAGTTGGTCACAGTGCAGGAGTACCTGTGCATATGGGAGTGTGTAGCGTCTGCACCGACTGCAGGGACGAGCTCTACACAAACAGATCCAACTTCATCTTCACCCTCCCTTTTTTTAGCACTCACCACCATCCTCTCCTTACACAGCACCAAAGTCTGTTTGTTGGGACTTCTGGCAGCTGCAAGATGTGAGTGCTTCAGCCTCTCCCTCCTCTCCTAGCCATGGAGCATTCCGCAGTGTCTTCTCCATCCCTGCACCCTCTGAGTCTGATCAGGGTGATTCCCTAGACCTTGCCAACTGGGATCTCTGGCAGCCCCCATGTGTGTGAGGTGAGACTGTCTTACTCTTGGTGCCGAGGGACCGAGGTGAGGCAAGGCTCCGGGGCTGTGGAGCTACGGGCTGCGGAGATGCAGAGTGCGGTTCAACGGGACTGCGGGACAGCGAGACTGCAGAATTGTGGAGCTACAGTGGGCCAAAAATAGAGTGCCTCGACGTCATGATGATGCAGTGTTCTGGTGATGCGGAGCTCTGAAGCTGCATTGCAAGTGAGGGGAAGAGTCACGGGAGAAAGAGTGCCTCCGTGGATTTCTCTTGCCATGCACCACACAAGATCCCGGATTGACAAAACAGAGGGGGTTGCCCCTCCCGCTCTGATACCAGTAGTTAGTGGTGAGAAACCGACAAGCATTTGCTACCATGCAAGCAAGGCACACTCAACATCCATGACGGCAGATGGAGCGAGGAGTTGGTGAAGAAACCTTATGACGATAGCGGGAGTTAAGTAGTGAGATTCAAGAGCCAGTGAGCTCTTAGCATGCGGTTGACCGGGCCACCCACTCGAGCAACTCGAAGTGGGGCCCGGCCGCCACCCCGGGGTCGAACCGAACCGGTCGGCTAAAAGCCACTGTGGTCACTCACACCTTGGAGCGACCGAGAGTGTGGCCCTGCAGGATCAGCAACCCGGTGTAAGAACTACAAAACTAGCGTAGCATGCAAAGCAGACAAAACCAAGAATCCACATCGACCACTAGCGTATGTGGTGCATGCATCTCTCATGTAATCTCTCTCATGTTTCAGCCATGCGGCTGATCACCAAATGTTGAGAATAGCAAGACATGTCTCTGGCACAGCTGAGCATGGACGAGCTCACACCAATCTTGCACCCGGCAGAGATGCCGGTGATGCATGACCCACAGCTTCATATCTGGTCAGTCACCTGCAATGATAGTGTGTGTAAATGGATGGAGTCAAGAGGTCATTTGCGTGTTTGACAGACACAACCAACACTTCTCCATGACCCACAGACAAACAACCCACACACCGCACGAAGAATCACAGGAAGAGGAACAGAAAAGAAGTTGTCACATCAGCCAGGGGCATCGCGTGCACGCAACATGCCAACCGCATGCACAGCAGCCTTGAACATTCCACTTCTGAGAGCTTTGGTGAGAAAGCCTGCACACTGCTGACGCGTGTCGGCCCAGATGACCTGGACCTCTCCTGCGGCAATGAGCTCGCGCACCAAGTGATGCTCAATGTTGATGTGCTTGGTTCGTGAATAATGCATGCCATCATGCTCAGCAATCGCCTTAGTGCTTTGATTGTCGTAGCACAATGTGATGCAGCAAATGGTTACGCGAAGTTGCTAGAACAAGCGAGAAAGCCAGACACTCTCACACGTACCTACGCCAAGTGTGACATACTCAGCCTCACTGGAGCTACGCGCAACACAATCCTGCTTGCCACTTTTCCATGAGATAGTATTCCCACCCACAAGAAAGATGTAGCCAGTACGGCTACGTGCGTCTGCACCATGAGCCCAGTCACTGTCAGTGTATCCATCAACAACTACAGAGGGTTGTGACCCGTAGTACAGTCCTACATGCACAGTGGACAGTGTGTAGCGGACGACACGTAGTGCAGCCTTGAGATGCCTCAAACAAGGCTGCTCAGAAAACTAAGCCAGGAAGTTGACCAAGAAGGCCACGTCGGCTCGGGTGGTAGTGGCGAGGTACATCAGGGATCCAATCACGCTGAGGTAATTAGTGACATTGACAGTGTCTCCTAGCTGAGTCGTATCGAGTGACTTCAGCAGGTGCTGGCCAGCTGGAGTCATCGGTGGGGATGCAATGGGGGTGTTAGCGAGCAAGGAGGCGAAGCACTCCCCTAGGCTGCGGATGTAGGTCGCCCGGTGCACGTGCAGCGTCCGGCGCTGGTGTTCACGCTTGAGCTCCATGCCGAGAAATACACGAGTTGGACCCAAGTCCTTCATTTTGTAGGCGGTCTGCAATGGATTCTTCACTGACTACACGGCGGTGAGACTGGGTGACGCAATGAAGAGATCATCCACCTAGACCAAGATGGCCAGAAAGGGTTGCGAGGGTGTAGTCAAGAAGAGCGTTTGATCGACAGTGCTACGACGGTAGCCACCCTTCTCAAGGGTAGACGAGATCTCCAGGTTTCAATAGTGCAAGGACCGTTTGAGCCCGTAGAGATCTTTACGCAACCGCCAGACCTTGTTCGTGCCATCTGTAAAGCCTCGGGTTGCACCATGTAGATCTCCTTGTCGAGGCATCCGTGTAAGAATGCATTGTTGACGTCCATCTGCTCTAGTTCCCAGTCGTGCTGGACAACCAAGCTCAAGAGAGCTCGGGTCATAGTGTACCGTCCAACAGGGACAAACGTCTTGTCAAAGTTAATGCTTGGAATTTGGGAGAATCCCTTGGCAATGAACCAGGCCTTATACCTGTCAATCGTGCCATCAGGCTTCAGCTTGCGCCAAAGTACCCAGCGGGCCGAAACAGCCTTACGACCTGCTGGGAGATCAACAAGTTCAAACACCTCATGTTCGTTCAAGGTCGTGAGCTCCTCCTGCATGACCTTCTCCCAGAGATCAGCGTCAGTCACTGTCCTTGCCTGACGGATAGTGGTAGGCTTTGCTGGGGGTAAGGGAAGTCCACTAGCCGTAGAGCAGGCGACAACGTATCCAACGACTGAGCACTGTGGAATTCATGAGTGACGAGTGCATAGCCCACTGCTAAGTTAGGATAGACACCGTTGATAGCAAGTCCAAGTGCATCAAGTCCAGTGGGTCTGACAGCGAAACCGGTTGCTGTGGAGGATGCACTAGAGCGGGTGCAATGCTAAAACGACTGTGAGGACTGTGCGACAGAGTTCTGTGGGAGTGAACGGAGTCTCGTCCCACAAGTGTATGGCTCTGGTACAACTGGAGGTGTATCAGTGACTGGGGAAGAGGCTGTCTCACCAAAAATCATAGTTGGCTGTAGGGCAGGCGGTGGAGAGGGATCAATGACAGCACGTGGAGGAGACTGTGCCAAAGTTTCAGTAGACGGTGGCGGAGCACTGAGAGGTGCTGACATGGACTCAGAAGACGTAGAAGGGTAAGACGCTGGGGAAGGACCGGATGGAGATGCAGATGGGGTGCTAAGATGTGTATCAACGCTGGGTGACATGTCAGACACAGGAGAAGAGGGATTAGAGGAAGAGGGAGCCGAGTTAGAGGGAGTAATCCTAGCAAGACCAGAGGCTGAAACAGATCCACCCCCCCAAGCTGACGGAGCGAGGACAAAGAAGAAGGGGGGCGACACGGGAAAAATTGCAAGGAAAGACATCCTCAAAGAAGAGAGCATCACACGACTCGACAACACAGGCGCAATTGGGGTCCCAAAAGTGCCAAGCTTTTGACATGGCCAAGACCCTGAGGAAAGTGCACAAGCGAGCGCGCGGACTGAGTTTGTCATCACGAAGGTCCTCGGGGAGCAAGACCGCAGCAACGCAACCCGGAGCAAGGCACGAGCAAGGCGGAGGTCCACGCGACGGCCAAACCAGCGTTCAAATGGCGTGACATGACGTGGGAGGGGACCGTGGGGAACACGGTTCCAAACCTATGTCATGTAGGACATGGCTTGAAAAGAGAACAGCGGGGGAAGGTCAGACGCACTAAGAAGGGTACGCACACTATCAGCAAGAGTCTGTTTCCAGCGTTTAGACACACCGTTTTGCTTAGGTGAATAGGGAGCTGTAGTTTCAATGTCAACACCTCGAGGTGAGAGAAAGCGGGAGGTACGACCAATGAATTCACCGCCACGATCACAACGAAAGACACAGAGACGACGACCACAAAAAAGTTCAGCCTGGGGTAGCTAGGACTCGAGAGTGGAGCAAACATCACTTTTTTTGCTTGAGGACAAAGACCCAATGTATGCAAGAGAAGTCATCAGAGAGAAAAAGAACGTAACGATCAACCCCCCCAAGAGCCTCATGAGGAAGAGGCCCCATGACATCAGCATGCAGCAAGTGGAGAGGATGAGACATGCAAGACTCAGAAGCGGAAAAAGGACACCGGTACTTTTTACCTTGAGCGCAGTAAAAAAAATCAAGGGGGCAAGGAGTAGGGAACGTCGCAGCATCAAGGCCATCAACGGGCAGCACGCGATAAAGGCTGTCAGTGGCAGCAGTATGGATGTGGCACAATCGGCAATGCAGTAGCCGGGCATGTGCAGGGGAAAGGGAGCGAGCAACATGCACATGAGCAGCAGTAGCGGGAGCGGGTGCGAAGGTGGGAACACGGAAAATGCGATCACAACGGGTGTCCTGTAGCAGAATGCGGCCAGATGTGCGGTGCAAGACATAGGTAATGCCGCGATTGGAACAGAACTCCATGTCCTGGTCGTCGAGTGTCATAACAGAGAGGAGACTCAGCTCAAGTGATGGAACATATAGGACGTCTAGCAAGAACAGTCCTCCCCCTAATGGCCAACAAAGCGCACAACACCAACGCCTTGAACAGGGAGCGACTGATCGGAGCCAGTGTGGACAAAGCATATCGAGCCAACAAGATCAAGGGAGACAAAAGATGCGCGCGATGACATCATGTGGTGGGTGGCTCCAGAGCTAAGGATCCAGAAGCCACCCGACGCACGAACAGTGGAGGGGTCACGACTCACGGTAGCAATGGCGACGTGCGGTGAGAAGCGTTGACCACATGCAACTAGATAGCGAGGAAAGCGCAAAGACTGTCATTCTTCAATCCACGGAATATTAGCTGGAGGACACCCAAGAACATGACTGGATGCAAGGCCACGCAACTCCCCATCAACGACACACTCAAGAGGCTCTGACTCAGAGCGATTACACTCATCTCCCTCATCACGAAGATGACGCTCGTGGATGGTGTGAGAAAGCGCAGTGTCCAACTGGCGCTCGTCCTTGGGCGGGTCCGGAGTAATGACAACGCCAGAGGAGGGGCAACGAGGCGGGTAGGATGGAGAAGCCCAAGCGGGAGGAGAGTACGTGCCAGACGGGGGGGTCATAGAAGACCGGCCCGCCATACCCCGGGGGCTAACCCCAGGGGTAAGGAAATGGAGGTGGAGCAGTAGCCGTGCTGTAGGCGGCAGCCTCGGTGGTGACAGAGGAGCTGCGGCTCGTTGAAGTCGTGGAGGTGGCAACACGAGAGGTGCTCCCGGACCCCCCGGAGGAGCGCGTCCAGTGTGCACGCATGGCAGAGGCCAGGTGCTCATTGTCTGGTGGCAATGGACACTTCGGTGCAGAATGACCAACGTCGCCACAGTTCCAACATGTGACCGTGCTTGGAGTGGAAGAAGAAGAGGAGTTGTTGCAGGCGCCCTTCCCCATGCCGCGGCCAGCCTGGCCGCTAGAGCCAGAACCACCGGCGCCTTTGCCCGGACCGTGACTACAACCACCATCCCCACCCTTGGTGAAGAAGAGACATAGCAGAGGAGGAGGGTGAGGAGGAAGAGGTGGAGGATGATGAGTTAGGAGTGCAATGGTGACAGCTGCAACACTTGCACGATGGATGCGCTTGTTCTGGAGAGTGCTCCACCAGTCAGTGAGACGCTGGGAGATGAACTCCCAGAGGGCACCAATGCCTGGGGGAGAGTTAGCAAGCACGGGCTCAATGGCAAGTCGCTCGAGGTCTGTGGCTCTCACCTCCCTGAATATGTCGAACAGCTCAGGGATGAGGCTGTTGACAATAGAGAGAACAACAAGAAGCTTTCTAGGTGCCTCTTTACCAAGGCCCTTCAAAAGACGGAGGCTGCATGCCCAGTAGGCATCAATAGTCTCGTCAGCACGCATGGAGAGCGTGTTGAATTGTACTGTGAGGACACTTTGTGCAGCGTGCCTAGTAACAGTGGTGTGACGCTTGATGAGTGCATAGGCGCCAACAGGCTCAGCAGGTGTGCGGCGAGCAGTGTCAGCATTGTAGGACCCGATCTCATCAGTGAGATTATTATGTCCAGTGTGAATAAGAGCACGGACAACACAAGCAGACTCAACATCAGTGGGCACAAAGGGAGGGTGCACATAGGTGTTGGATGAGTGATAGTACTCCCAAAGCTCCTCACCTTGCATCTAAGAACTGAAGCGAACCTCCCAGGAAGCAAAGGAGAGGTTAGAGGTGAATTGAGGTGGTGGTGAGTCAAAGTCAAGTTTGCGCTACGTGGGCTGTACAAGGGCTTTGGCAGCAGCACCGCCTGTCGCAGCTGTAGCAGCAAGGGAGGTAGAAGTGAGAGAGCCGGTAGTACTAGATGCGGAAGCAGGAGAGGTGGAAAATGCAGTAGCAATGTTAGCAGCAGCGGATGGGACAGGTGTGGAGCATAATGTAGGCTGCACGCGGTTGAGAACAAGGTCGGCGATGTGATCGGCAAATGTCTCTTGATCACCTTGTTCAGCGCGTAATTTTTTTTCTGCCGCGCACTATGTAGTGAGGGCTACTTGAAGAGCGGTACGCTCTTTTTGCAACTCCTCTTGTAGAACAGAATACTGATTATCGTCAACTGGCATGGTCAGTGTGGTAAGTTTCACTCAAATAAATTTTTTGCAGAGTTTCCCTTGTCCCAGTGGACGTGGGAAAGTATGAGAAGATGATGGTCTACTGGACGGTGCTGCGTGACAAGGGATGGAGTGCACGCACACAGCTACAGAAGAGGAAGAAAATAGGAGAGGAGAAAGATGCCCATTCAACAAGAGGAAGGGAGCTCACCAAGACCAACGGCGGAGACCAAACAGGGACGGCAATATTGCTGCTGCTGAAGCTACAATAACTGCCACAGTGGAGGATGCAGAGACGATCAGGCAGGCGAATCCAGCGAGGGTTGCACCTGTGAGGGTGGGGACAACAGCTGCAGCTGTTGTCCCCACCCTAAGCTGCAGCTGTTGTCCCCAGCTGTTGTCCCCACCCTAAGGTGGCTAAGATGTGGATACGATGGCAAAGCGATGAGGATGTAGCTATGGGGGAACCCTAGAGGTGGAGACCTGGATGGATGCAACAACACTAGAAAGAGTGGTGGAAGCTGAGGTTACTGATGCTACAACAGAATCAGATGTTGCTGCAATCTACGTGGATATGTTGATTGTTGTGGCTGCAAGAGGACCCTGGTCAATAATAGGAGTGGTATAGGTCTCAATTGCCCTGCCAGCATCAGTGCTGGTAGGTGCACTCGCAGCACATGCTGTGGCTGAAAACGTGGAAGAGAATCAGCAATAGAAATAATGACGGCCTCAAGAACAGTGAAGATGTCATAGGGTCCGGATGATGTAGCAGCAGCCTGAGACGCAGCGCGTGACGTGAGGTTGGCTTTGCTGGGGCTGCTGGTACAGCGGGTGCCGTCCCAACAGGGACGGTACGCTGACTCTGTTGATGCGTTCTACGGGCAATGGGAGAGCTTACAAAAGAAGAAGGACGACGTTGTTCACGTGGCGGCTCCATTGCTGTTGCGTTCTGCTCGGTTGGTGAGTCGTCCGAGGCCGACTGGCAGTAGGCTGTGTACTCAATGGCGCCAGCTCACGCCTCGGCATCCGTTGGGTCGTAGTCCTCCCCAGGATGGTACCCTGGACTGTCACAACGACGGCGACACAAGCATGCCTCGATCCCCGCATGATCTTCTTCCTCCTCGCCTCATGCAATTTGCTAATAATAGCGTTCCCGCTCACTATGGCCCCTTGGAGAGGTGGGGACTGGTGTTGTCTTTGGAGGTAAAGCTAGGGTGGCGGAACAGGCTATAGACGCGTTCGCCGCTACTGTTGTTGAGTAAGAAGAAGTTGTGTAGCTGTAGGCTACTGTGCATAGCTACTGTGGTGCTGTGGAGCGACTAATGAGCAAGCCGTTTGAAATCTGCAAGCTGCGTGGGCCTGCGAGTTATGCGTCAGGAGAGGTGCAAGCAGCGGAGAGCTAGTAGGCGCGGACTGCGGTACTCCGTAGCAAGGGAGGCGAGGGCAGTCGAGAGCTGCTAAAATGTGTGATGCGGTGCTACGTGGAAAGTAAGACGAGAGCAGCGGCGACCTGCTTGACTGTGTGCTGTAGTGCTGCGCGGAGAGGTGAACGTAGGGCAGCTGCGAGAGGCACGAATGTGTGCAGGGGTGCTGCGGTGCAAAACGGAGGATTGAGGACCTGCGAGACTATGAAGCAGCTGCGGGCCGAGGCTAGAGTGCCGAGAGCAAGAAATCCTAGGCAAAAAGTTGGGACAGCAGCATTATTGATGCAGCGTGCGGGCTTCCATGCTCGTTGCTTAGTCTGCTTCCCCCTCAGTCTGACGCTCTAGAGTTTAAGTCTTAGTGCTCTGGGTTTGTTACTCATAAACGCGTAGGCCGGTGTTGGCGCCAGAAAGCAGCTGAAGACTGGAAGTAGCTGATTAGGAGTGAAGAATGAAACACAACGAGAGACCCGTCCAGGAACTAGCCTCTCCTAGCTCTGTAGCACTTATTACTCAGTTTACCAACCAATCAGAAAATAGCTCTATTTTCAGGCAGGCAGGTTTTCTCAGTGAGCCCTGCCAGACGGCTGACGGCCCAAACCCGGGCATTGTCCATTTTGCCTGAAAAATGGACCATACCATAATACGCACGCTGTGAACGCAATCATGCGGTCAGAATCAGCTAGAAAAATAGCAGTGAGGAGTTATGGCTGCCTAAACCCAGGCAGTGTCTACGCTAACCCCCTGTAGCAATACTACAAACAAATCATAAAACTTGGACCCAGGGCATGACATGGCACTGCGAACTGAACAGTGCAACCAAACACGACGCTAGATGCGTGTAGGCAGTATATGTAGCAACAGTGCCTACCGGCGGCATGACCGCCGAGGAGGTCTGCTGATGGAGTTGAGCACAAAGGAGGGAGGAGGCTCCAATGAACTGTGTGTAGGCCTCGGCGTGCATCGGCTCCACCGGATGACACTCCATGAGCGTCGCATCTCGCCGTTAGTCATCTGCACACCGATGTACACAAGCCGAGAGGACACAACAGAGTACAAGTGAGACAAAAACCAACACTCCCCCATGACTCACAGGCGTAGTGCACATGGACGGGCAGAGAGCATAGAGACCAAGAAGATAGGGAGAGAGAGAGAACCTCACGGACACACACCAAGTGCACTCACAGCCTTCTTGAACGAGTCACGCTTCAGTGCCTTGGTCAAGAAATCAGCCAACTACCGTGTTGTCTCAACCCACACAATGCTCATGCTGCCTTCATGCAACAACGAACGCACATAGTGATACTCAACATTGATGTACTTTGTGTGAGTTTGGTGCACGCTGTCATTGTGAGCAATGGCCGGAGCACTCTCATTGTCACAGTGCAACGTGATGGACGGGATTGACTGACGCAACTCGGACAATAGGCGGCGCAGCCACACGCTCTCACATGCACCAGAACCAAGGGCCACATACTCAGCCTCAATAGTGTTGCGCGCAATGCAGCCTTGTTTGCTGCTGTGCCAGGATACAACCATTCCGCCAACAAGGAAGATCCAACCAGGACGACTCTTACCGTCCGGACTGCCGGTCCAATCATTGTCAGTGTATCCCGTCGCCACAACAAACGGTTGTCGACGGCACATGAGGCCTCACCATGGGGTAGACACGACGTAGCGTAGCACTTGGATCACAGCCTCAAAGTGGAGGTGACGCTGCTCCTGAGAGAACTATGCAAGGAGTTTGATGGCGAACGTAATGTCTGGACGCGTCGTCGTCGCCAGGGACATCAGTGACCCGATGACACACAAATACGTGGTCACATCTACTCGCTCCCCCACAATGGCTGGATCAGAACTCTTGAGCATCACCTGACCATCGGGTGACATGGATGAGGATACTCTTGGCACGAGGGGCAGGTCCTCAGCAAAGCCCCCGCATAGGGTCTGGACGTAGGCGACCTGATGGATATGCAGGATGCCCACGGAGCAATCATGCTCAAGCTCCATGCCCAGAGAGACTCGTGCTAGCCCGAGGTCCTTCATCTGGTAGGCAGTGTGTAGTAGGTCTTTGACCCGCTGGATGGCAGTTGCATCCGGCGATGTGATGAGCAGGTCGTCAACATAGACCAGGACAGTGACGAGAGTCTGACCTTGTAGACTAATGAATAGCACGGGGTCGGCAGAGCTACAAAGGAGGCCGCCGCTAAGAAGCGTACGAATGACCTCCAGTAGCGCAGTTACAGCTTCAAGCTATAGAGGGTCTTCTGCAACTTCATGACCTTGCTGGAGTCGTCGTCCAAGCCTGGAGGTTGTACCATGTAGAGCTCCTCGCTTTCTAGTGAGCCATGGAGGAAGGTGTTGCTCACATCTATCTGATGCAGTTCCCACCCGTGTTGGGCAACCAGGCTGAACAATGCCTGGCTGGCAGAGAACCATCTAACCGGGGCGAAGATCTGGTCATAGGCGATCCCAGGGACCTTAGCAATCCCCTTGGCTACTAGACGGGCCTTGTATTTGTCCAGGGACCCGTCTGGCTTCCACTTTTGCCGGAGAACCCACTTGGCACCGATGGTCTACGGCCCGGGGGGAGGTTGACGAGCTCATGGACGTGATGTTGGCGAATGGCGGCAAGCTTGTCAGTGCATGCAGCCTCCCAATGAGCAGCCTCGGGAGACGCCCGAACCTCACGTAGGGTGGCTGGGTCCTCTGGTCGTTCCGTGGGACGGGCAGTGAAGGCGTGCGTATCCAGTGCCCCTGATGGCATCCGCGTTAACGTGGTCGTAATGGCATATCAGTGCCCCTGATGGAGCAAGGCATAGCCCAGAGTTGACCCTGGATGTAGATCGACAATGACTGATAGTGTCGCCAAGCCGAATGCCTTGGTGACGGGGTCCCCACTCACGACCGTGGGAGTGGATCTGACATGAGGCGAGGAGCCTCGTGGGATGACAAGGGGTCGTGGAGTGAGAGGACGTGAGGAGGCGGCCTGAGTACTCACTATCGGGCTGGCTCTGAGGCTCCCGCCCGGACCACGTGTATAATACGCCGATACAGATGGGACAGCTAGCCCTGAGGGGCTGGCGGACACGGACGGGACGGCCGGTCCTAAGGGACTGTCGGACGCGGACGAGGTAGCCGACCCTGAGGGATTGGCAGACACGGACGGGATAGCCAGCCCTAAGGGGCTGTTGGACACAGATGGGGAAGCCTCCCTTGAGGGACTGTCAAATGCAGATGGGGTAGCCGGCCCTGAGGGGCTGGCGGACACGGACGGGGCAGCCGGCTCTGAGGGGCTCGCGGACACAGACGGGATAGTCGGCTCTGAGGGGCTGTCGGACACAGATGGGGCAGCCGGTGAAGACGGATCCACGGGCACAGATGATGGAACGCCCGGACGCGGCTAGACGGAGGAAGGACCCACCACTCCCCCACATGACGGGAGGAACATCGACGCGCCGGAGTGAACGAGGTCACAAGAAATAGGTCCTCAAAGAAGAGGACATCGCGTGACTTGACGATGCAGTGTCGGGTGGGATCCCAGAAGCGCCATGCCTTTGACTGACGCAAGACGCCAAGGAAGGTGCACGGACGACCGCGATGCTTGAGCTTGGCACCCTGGTATGGGGCAGGCAACCACACGATGGCTATGCAGCCCCAGACACGGGCCAGACGCAGGTCGGCGCGTTCTCCACACCAGTGTTGGTATGGGGTGGACTGACAAGGAATGGGTCCGTGGGGAATGCGGTTCTAGACCCACGTCATGTAGGTCATGGCCTCGAAGTAGGAGCCGTCAGAGATGCCGGATTTGACCCGCATTGTGCGGACAGCGTCAGTGATTGTGCGGTTCCATCGCTCAGAGACGTTGTTTTGGGCTGGCGTGTAAGGCGCTGACGTCTGATGATGAACACCACGGGAGGCAAGGAAGAGTGTGGTATCCCCCATAAACTCACCCTTGCGATTAGAATGGAAGCAGCAGAGAGGGAAACCACACTCACGTTCAGCGCGAACAAGCCAGACTCGAATGGTGGAAGCGACGTCGCTCTTTTATCAAAGACAGAATACCCAGCGATAGCGAGAATAGTCGTATGTAAGGGTCAAGACGTAACTATCGTACTCGCCGACTGACTCTGTTGGGAGGGAGCCCATGACATCAGAGTGAACTAGGTTGAGCGGGGCGGACCCATGAGAGGAAGACAGGGGGTAGGTGGAACGGTGCATTTTGCCTTGAGCACAATCAATGCCCTCGGTTGGACACGGTAGAGGAAAGGAGGCTGAGTCAAGGCCCATGGCCGGCTGTGTGCGAAGCATGCTGTCAACAACGGCAGAGTGGACGTGATAGAGGCGGCGAAGCAGGAGACCCGTGTGCTACATGAACAGGGTACTGGTAACAGACACGTGGCCAGTATTGGCCAACGAAGAGGAGACAGGGGTAGAAGCGGACAGGCGCGGTATGTGCCACAAGTTGCCACAAGCGGTGGCATGCAAAATGCCACGACCGGACGGACGCAATGACACAATGCCTACACCACGTGAATGCAGAATGTCCATGCTCATGCGATCAAGGGTGGTGACAGACAGGAGGTTGAGCTCAAGGCCACTGACGAAGAGAACATCAGTCAAGAAGACATAACCAGCTGGACCACGGAAACGAACGACGCCTACACCACGAACGGGTAATATCTGACCAGAGCCCATCCGAACCCCGGTGACATCGGTGACGGGACCAAGAACACTGAAAGCCTCACGCGAGGCCATCATGTGATGCGTGGCCCCGGAGTTGATGATCCATGTCGCTGACGGATCCTGGACCAGTGTGGCCAGGTTGTTGACAGTCACATGGCAATGGACGAGTGACGTTGACGAAGTGGATGGAGGTGCGAACCGAGAGTGCCAGTCATCTAGCCATGCAACATCGTCACGAAGAGGAGCAGGAGGACAAGGCACGGAAGAGGACGAGAGGGACGGAGATACATGACATGATCGTACCACCGACTCTATCATGCAGGGTGGGGAGGAACTAGCGACTACGCAACTCGCACTTCCCTGGAGAGGAGGGCGAGGAAGGCCGAGCTGATGCTCGCAGTCAGAGGGTCTGGCGGAGTAGACCGACTGCAATGTGATGATGTCGTGGTCCAAGAAGGGAAAGGAAGGCGTCGGGGATAGAGGAGCGGGCGCGAAAAGCTACGGAGGAGGTTGCGGTGGGGCCGTCGCGAGCAGCGCAGATGCAACAAGAGTAGCGACGGTCACGACACTAGTGGCAAGGCAGCGCTCGCGCTGGCGACGCATGGTGACGATGATGCAAGCCACGTGTACCACCCGTGTCCTGACTGGCCAGAGTTATGGCAGACGAGGCTGGCGCTGCCTGATCCGCTAGTCTACTGGTCAGACCCTTTGCCCTTCTTGTCCTTCTTCTTCTTGCCAATTGAGGAGGCACCGGAAGACGCTACTGGTGTTGGGGCAGCGACAGTCACTGAGGCAACGACCGGAGAGGTGAGGGACTCCGTGCAATGGATGTGTGACTCCTGACGAGCTTCCTCGATGTGGTAGAAGAGTTCATATGCCCAGGGCATGAGGGTGCCCTGGGCAGCCATCGTGGTGAGGACGTCCTGGGAGTAGTGAACAAAGACGTCCAAGAAGGGGTCGGTGGCGCCTCGCTTCATGGTCAGGAGCGCGGAGAGAGGGGGTGGCGCTGCGTCTCCGAGGCGGCATAGAAGGTCCTCTACGTGCTGCCATTAGGAGGTGACCATCTCTGTCTCCCCCATGCGGGGGGAGTTAAACTCCCGGAGCAAGCGGCTGGTCTCAGCGTCACTGGACAGGCGATCATGGCACGTGAGTACGTGTCTGGCTGTTGTCGGGTCAAGGAGGGCGCCAGTGGTGGGGTCGTCGAGGAAGGGCTCAAGGGCGAGGCGTGCGACTGGAGGGGCCACAAGGACGAGGGCACGCACGGCACGACCGGCGTCATAGACCTGGTCGGCCTGGGTGGAGTCGAAGGGCAGGACATAGTAAGCCCACGGGCCCTCACCCTGTGTCCAGATCCGGAAGCTGAGCTCCCAGCTCCCGAACTGGTCGCCAGCTTGAAGCGGCGGCGGCGGGGTTTCAAACTCCTTTGGCTTGTGGCCGGCACCCAGAGTGGGGCCTAGGATTGACGTCACCATCTGTTGTTGGAACTGGGTGTGTTGTTGTGCCAAGTATTGCGTGGCATAGGAGACCGCAAGGCTCGCATACCGGGGTGGAACAAACGGTGCTTGCTAATGTTGGTGTGGCTACTACGGCGGCTGTTGCTGCTGCTGCGGCAGCGGCTGTTGTTACTACTACGGCGGCGGCTTTTGATGCTGCTGCTACGGCTGTTGATGCTGCTGCTGCTGCGGCTGTTGATGTCGCTGCTGCTTCGGCTGCTGATGCTGCTGTTGCGGCGGCGGTTGCTGATGCTGCTGCTGTGTTTTTTGCAGTGGCGGCGGTGGCGGCAGCTGTAGTGCCGCTAGCTGTTGTGTCAGCATTAAAAGCTGCTGGCGCAAAGCGGCGAGCGGATCTGTCGATTCAAAATGACCAATGACAGAGTCTGCAGGGTGTTGGCACTGCTACTGTTGCTGTTGCTACTGCTGCTACTGTTGCTGTTGTTGTTGCTACTACTGTTGTTGTTGTTGCTACTATGGCTGCTGCTGCTACTGCTGCTATGGATGCTACTGCTACTACTGCTGTTGCTGCTGCAGCTGCTACTGCTGCTGCTGTTATTGTTGCAGCTGATGCAGGAAAGGGGGACTAGGGATCCCCCCAACATAGGAGGATCCCTCCCCACTGGGACTGGTAGCCAATGTTTTGTTGGTCCTCCTTGTTCCACCTTTTTGTTGTTTTTTTGTGATGCTGATGTCAGCAATAACGTCAGCAGTGATGTCAGCCTAGGATGGTTAACTTTAGCAGTTATTACTACGTTATACGCAGAGTTGCTGCTTTTGGTTGTTTTTTTTGTTGCTGGTGACGTCAGTAGTGACATCAGCAATAAAGTCAGCTCAAAAATTGTTGACGTTAGCAATGGTTGTTGCTGAAGCCGTTGTTGTGTCAGTTGTAGGGTGACTGCTACTGTTGTTGTAGCTGCTACTACTTCTGCTGCAGCTGCTGCTGCTATGGTTCCTGCTGCTGCTCCTGTTGTTGTTACAACTGCTGCTACTACTATTGTTGCTGCTGCTTCTGTAGTTGTTGTTGTTGTCACTACTGCTACTACTATCGCGGTTGTTACTACTACTGTTGCTGCAACTGCTACTGCTACTACTACTACTGCTGCTCCTGGTGTTGTACTGACGGCAGCTACCACTACTACTGCTACTACAACTATTGTAGTAGTTGTAGGAAGGGGGGTCCTCCAATAAAGGAGGACCCCTCTTCATTCTCTTCCATGGTGTTTTGTTCCCCTCCTTGTTCCCCTTTTTTTGTGCTACTGATGTCAGCAGTGATGTCAGCAATGACATCAACCTAGGATGGCTGGCGTCAATAGCTGTTGTTGCGTTATCTACAGGGTTGCCTGTGTAGATTTTTTTGTTGCTGACGTAAGCAGTGACATCAGCTAAGGATGGCATACGTCAGCAGTGGCGGTTACTAGAGCCGTTGTTGTGTCAGCTACAGGGCAGTTGGTGTTACTGCTGCAGCTGCTACTATTACCGCTGCTGCTGCTGCCGCTGCTGCTGCTACTGCTGCTGCTGTTGCTATTACTGTTGGTCTTCTGTTGTAGCTGCTAATTCTACTACTACTGCAGCTGCTGCTGCTGCTGCTACGGCCGTTGTTGGAGTAGTAGTTACTACTACTACTTTAGTTGCTACTACTGCTGCTCCTACTGCTGCTACGGTGACTGCTACTGCTGCTGGTCTATTGCTACAACTGCTACGTCTATTGTTGTTGTTGTTGCGGCTATTGTTGCAGTAGCATCTACTACTACTACTGCAGTCGTTACTATTGCTACTATTGTTGGTGTGGCTATTGTTGTAGTAGCAGCAGCTGCTGCTACTAATGCTGTTGTTGCTGCCGCTGAGCTGATGAGTGTTATTGCGGCTGCTATGGCTACTACAGTGGCTGTGGTGGTGGCTGCAGCCGTTGTAGGGCCGCCTGGAAGGTGGGGGATTTTTTGTGTGCTTCCCCTATTTATTCGTTCGTTACAGCGAGCTCGCTGCTCACTACGAGCAGCGAGTTGTGAGTTGCGAGCTCGATGCTCATTATTCGCTGCTCACTGCTTGCAGCTCGTTGCTTGCTACGAGCAGCAGGCTACGAGCATCTGCAGAAGCTGCTGCTTCTGGCCGCTCCTACAGATGCTGCTGCTTGCTACTGGTGACTGATGCTGGCTGTTGCTCGATGCTGCTTATGCTGCTTCAGCCGGCTGCTACTGCTGCTCGATGCTGCTGCTACTACAGCCGGTTGCTCATATTTCTAGCTACTGTTGCGCACTGTTGGTGTTACGAGCTGCTACTGCTTGTTGCCACGGGCTATTGCTGCTATGAGCTGCCGCGAGCTACTCCTACTGTCGGCTGCTGCTGTTGCGCACAACTGCTCCTGGCTGCTACTGCCACTGCTCGATGCTGCTGCAAGCTGTTGCTGTTGTTGCGTGTTCCTACTGCTGCTTGCTACTGCTGCCAGTCACTGCACTTGGTTGACGTCGCCACATACGTCGTCGCCAGCAGGTGCCTGACGCGGCCTATCGCTCACCTCCTTGAGTTACGCGTGGGGGTCAGTGTTACCGGGAAAAATCCGGGAGCATTTCCCCTGCACTTGCGCATATGGGGGTCCGACGGCGTAGTCAGGAACTTGCACGGCAGTTGTCTGTTGCTGCTGCTACGCTCTAGCTTTCATACCAAGTTGTAAGCTATTCTAAAGCGTAGGTTGGGGCAGTTGTGTTGTTGATGTAGCGTGCGGGCTTCCATGCTCGTTGCTTCGTCTGCTGCCCCCTGAGTCTACCGCTCTAGAGTCGAAGTCTGAGTGATGTGGGTTTGTTACTCAAAGATGTGCGCGCCACTATTAGTGCCAAAAAACGCCTGAAAACTCCAAGTGACTGATTAAGAAACAAGAATGAGCAACAATGAAAGACCCCTCCAAATTCTAGCTCCTCCCAGCTCTGTAGAGCTTGTTACTCAGTTTCTAAGCTAATCACAAAATAGACCTATTTTCTGGCAGGCAGGGTTTTCTCATTGAACCCTGCCAGACGGCCGACATCCGAAACCCGGGCGTCATCCGTTTGCCTGAAAAATGGACCATAACATAATACACACGCTACAAACACAGTCTTGTGGTCAGAATCAGCTAAAAAATAGCAGTAAGGAGTTATGGCTGCCTAAACCCAGGCAGCGTCTACGCTAATCCCACTACCAATAGTGCCCAAAAATCATGAAACTTGGACCCTAGGCATGACACAACGCTGCAAACACAACAGTGCAGTCCAACACGGTGTTAGACGTGTGCAGGCAGCACATGCAGCGACAGTGCCGACCGGCGGCACAACTGCCGAGGAGGTCTGCTAATGGAGCTGAGGACGAAGGAGGGAGGAGGCTCCAGCAGACTGCGTGTAGGCCTCAGCATGCATCGGTTCCACCGGACGACACTCCATCAGCGTCGCATCTCGTCGTAAGTCATCTGCACGCCGATGTACACAAGCCAGGAGGACACAATAGAGTACAAGTGAGAGATGTGAGACAAAAACCAACAATAGGAAGTGTTTCAGCCAAAATAAAAACACAGATTAACGGCCAAGGGTCTTCAAGAGTTATCAATGAAAGAAAAAAATAGTTTCATCAAGACATATCGTCACGAGGACAACCACTAAATGCTGTCAAAAATTTCGTGAATGGTATGTCATAGTTTGTTCGAAATTTGGGGATGGAAATAACTAGTTGGTCAGAAGTGGAAAGCACCAATTGGTCAGTACCGATTGAGGTGGAGAAAAGTAGTAGGACCACAGTTGCATAACTGTCCACAAAAGTAAGTGAAGAGAATATGAATCATGGATTTGAAAATATATTTTGGATTGCTTTCGATAAAAATGGGATTATTTATAACATTATATATTATGTTGCATGAAAGGTTGTCGTCCAAACTAAAATTGTTGATTTTCTTGACAATGAACAAAATTTTGAACTTTAAAGTTAAGGATCTGTTTTAATCAACAAAAAATGGTGGAAATTGCATGGAATATGATTCCCTTTTGGAAAGAAGTGCTTTACACCTTGTAGATTGTGTGCTTTAAATCTTAAAGTGAGGTTAATCCCTCATCTGTACGACGGGGAAAAAGCCGTGTTGATGAAAGACGGCGTTCGACAACTCGCTTCCTGAAGATACTCGCATTGCGACCCAAGCTGGATCGCACCCTAGTGGTGTGTGCTGTAGGAAAAGGCAAACACTTTCCCAGACGCTGGCCATGGCCAGTTGTAAGCGCCACCGTGGCAGCGGCTCCACCTGATGGCGGAAACTGCGACAGGTGGACCTCGCGCTGCGGCACAAAATCGTCCCCGTCCAATGAAAGCCAGAGGATGGATGGCTCAACAAGCAAGCGTACGAAGGAGTACGACTAGCGCACTCCCTCCCAGGGCAGCGACCAGTACGTACGGTTCCACTGCGATGCGATTTTTGACATGGGCCTCCTCGCAGGAGCTGTCCGCGCGTTGATCGGTCGGCATCGGATGGAAGGCTTCAAACGAGGGAATTCTGATTGTTCGTGATGCAAACCTATCAGGTTCGATTTAATTTCATCACCCCTCTCGCAAGCTCGCATGGGCTGGCAACGATTATCATTTCACTCCACGGGGCAAGCTGGTCAAGCGTAGGCAATGGCCGACGGCCGTTCTTCCCTAGAACGTTGTCCGGTTGCACAGCCCCTCTACGTCCGCAAACCGTGAGCTTGTCCCTTGCTTGGGACAGAGAAGGGTAAGGAGGAAAGGGTTTTTTTCCGGGGGGGGGGGGGTGTCGGACCAGTGCGCAACGAGTTGGCCGCAAGCGGTTGGAAACGAGCCTTACGGCCCGCACGAGTTTGCTGTGAATCTCCCCGCCCGTCTGGAGGACCCACAGCTCCTGGTCCGGTCGAGTTTTAGGCCATCGGTTTTGAAGACGACGCCTGAAATTTTTGGTCGAAATCCGGCGGCAGCTGCGCTTGAGACCTTCCGGGGGTCAATTGCACTGTCTTCGTGACGTTTCCGGAGGTTGAGCTGAAGCTCCCGTGAGGCGGAGCACGCATCTCGCTCTGCTGAGGAAGCCAAGACGGAGCGATGGCGTCTGCCTTGGTGAGCGACGTCTCCAGGGTCGCCTTGGTTGCTGGGGAGAAAGTGGTCCCCGTCGAATCTGGCAACTTGAGGGCCAACTTCGGGGGCTACGTCGGCATTCGCGAGTCCCTGCGTGCGAGCCAAAAGGGACGGCTGTCTGGCCAATGGAGGAACCAGCGTCTACAGGTCATTGCCCCGCAGTCCATTCTCGGAGGTAGGCGTGCTCGCGCACCACCGAGCGTCCACTTGAAGGAGTCTGGATCAGTTATGTCGTGGGACCAGGGAACGAGACCTTCGTCATGAGGAGTTTGCCCATCGTTGAATGTAGATCCGCTTTCCTTGACCGGTCTTCAGTCGCCTGCTGACCTCCGTTACTTCGCCAGGCATACTTACCGCTCACCTTGCCTCCCTCTGGGTCTCGCAGCACCACTATTTCCGTCATTTCCAAGTTGGATCGTAGGAGGCTTTCACCGGGAAGGCGATTCCTACACCTGATTGTTGGATTCTAGAACTGGTTCTTCAGTCTTTCCGCTTGTCCTTGCTCCGGAATCTCGACTGTGTGTTTCTCAGGACGGTTTGGTAAGAAGGCGGACAGTGAGACCGGCAAAGATGGCACCAAAAAAGTTGCCGACGAAGCGGACAGCCGGGGCGGTACGCTGAAGCTGCAGGCGCCGCCTCTCGTGCTGTTCGGCGGCCGTGGTGGCAACAAGAAGGGCAGGGATTCTCAGCTGGTGTTTGTGGCGGGTGCCAGTGGGAAAGTGGGATCGCGGGTGGTAAGGTACGCGTCTGCCGGAGTTCCTGTCTGTTTCTTTTTTCAGATCAGTGCGTCCGTGATCCCTCCGGATGTTGTGGTCTAAAACATCTCATGTGTTGAAGGTGAAAATGTGGCCGCTCTAGCTACAACAATGTATACGTATTAGCTGATCCAGAGTCAGCCTTTGCTTCAGCCGCAGAGGCATTTGAGGGCTACCATCATGGTTTTTAGACGACAGCAGGAAAGTCAGCAGAGCAGAAGCACTTCGAGGGGAGGGAAGACAAGCATGACTGCGTGATCTTTGACATTGGAACGCGGACTTGCAGCGAGAGCCGCACCAGCCCAGAGCAGCATTCCAGGACATTCTCATCGACTTGGTCAGCAGTTGTGTGACTTGCTGTCCAACCTAGTAAGCTGCCGGGCAGAAGATATAAGTGACTTCTCACATCCCTACGAGAAGGCCTGGCCTTTTTCTCTTGGCTGTTTCGTTGCAGGGAGCTCTTGAAGCTGGGATTCCGTGTTCGTGCCGGTGTGCGGAATGTGGCCAAGGCGGAGGCTCTCCTGGGAGATGTAAGTACGGCTGGGCAACAAACGTGCATGAACTGGAAGCCACGGAGAGGACGTTAGGTGGAAGGCCTGATGAGATATCTCGACGTCCCTTCTCGTCAAAGTGGGGGACCAAACTTGTTGTGCAGTATGGAGACAAGGAGGAGGAAGCAAAGCAGAAGTGGTAAGTTGGCCTCTCAAACTCGCCTGCCTTGGAATGGACGGGAGGAGGTGAAAGCCTCGTGAACAGTGGGGGAAGTTTCAAATCTTCTGACAGCTTTTTTGCAGCAAGGACCGGGACAGGTGCAGGAAGCGTCACAGGGTCTTCGAAGAAGATTTGCCAGTTCCAAGGCCAGAACGATGAACTTTCAGTGGAGATGCTGCAGGGATATTGACCAAAGCAGCTGCCTGCGTGTGCGCTGAACCCAGCTGAAATCGTGTCCCACCCAGGGGCTCTCCAAACCACACGGGATCTGAACATTCAGTGCTGATGCGCAGTAGCAGTGAATGCCTTTTCAGTGTGAGTCTGCAGCCTTCTGCACATGAAGTGGTGAATGTCAAGCAGGGGGGGCAGAGCTGTCACGAGAGCTGGTGGAGAGACAGGAACAAGAGCAGGTGCAGAAGCAGGATCATGAACACCACTAGGATCAGAGGCAGGAGTGCGAATGGTTGTTGAATGTCACAGGAATCTTTTAGGCGGCTATGGGGACATATCAGGATGTTCACTGTCGTTAAGCTCATGGGACTAGGGGAGTGTGTGCCTATACTCCTTGGGCACCATGAGAAAGCAGCGTCTGCTCCTTGGCGAAATGCGGTTTTCAATTCGCTAGCTAAGTATCTCGGTGGAAACTTGTGGTCTATTAAGCAAGACCAAGTGGAAGGCCGTGGAGACAGCCTCGGAGTGTTAATTTGAACAAGTGGAGTCATCTGCAACAGACAAGGGGAGGGGTGGGAATGGGAGTGGAAGATAAGTCTTCCACTTGCTAGCAGAACGATGGCATACGGGCAGGAAGTATGGTGTTGGTGGTGGAAGATGAAGGAAGCAGAGGGGACAGCAAAGGATCTGGAGGACTGGAGGCGATGAAAAGATGCTGAAGATGACGCCAGAGTCAGTTGCCATCTCTCAGTCGTCTTCTGGCTCTGTGTCAGCATTGTGAAAGTGATGCTTGTTGATCCCCTTTTCCTTCCCTTTTCCCATGGATGAGGAGGAAAGGGAGTCTGAGAGACATTTTACAGGAGTGGCAGGAATGGGGAAGGCAAGAAAGAGAGGTGTACAATATCATGCCAGAACGAGTGTTGTGATGGAGAGCAGGGAATGTGTGGGACCTCAAGGAAAGTGGATGGGGAGGGGGGAGTGGGACAGCTGCAGAGGCTGGAGGAGATCAAGAAGATGCGAGGATAGTTTGAAAGATTCTCTACTGTTGTCCACTCTTTAGGCCTGACATAAAGTTGCCTGTACCTACGTGATGGTTGCCTTCTCTGTGCAGGCTATTGAGGAGGAAAAGCCCAAAGGTTTCTTCAACGTGAGTGCATTCCACCTGTGCTGTGTAATTTGCTGTCTCGCGTTTCCAGAGGCAACCAGGCAGGAATGGGCATCAGAGGTCACTGCACGAAGGTTCCTGGGTGTGTTCAGCCACATTTCTCTGTGAACTTGAGCCCCACTGTGGTCAGTGTACTGGGCCCCGGCTGGTTGTGGGTCTGTGTGCAAGAGTAATTCGAGCCTTATGGTGGACATTTCCTGTGTTCAGACTTGCTCGCCAACCTGAACTATCCACTTGCCATGTTACTTCCTTCCGAACGTGCCCTCCCCTCAATAATCCATTTTCCATCGGTCTACGAGGTGCAGTTCGTCCCAACTGCTGTGTTTGTGCATGCAAGTGCATGTCCTTTTGCATGGGTTCCTACACCATGCCACGACATGTGCCCTGCAGTTCCTCAGCTCCCCGCCGCCAAAGAAGCTGGAGTTTGTGGAGGTGGACCTGGAGGACCCGTCGACCATCGAGAATGCGGTGGGGCGTGCAGCCAAGGTGGTGTGTGCCATTGGTGCGTCTGAGAAGGAGGCGCTCAACGTGACGGCACCATACCGCATCGACAAGGTGGCCACCGAGAACCTCATCAAGAAAGGTGCTGGGACCAGACCGCGTCTTGTTTCGTGCCCTTTCTCATTTTTGTTCCCTTCCTGTTTTCGCTCTGGTGTTTCCTGCTGNGCCAAGGTGGTGTGTGCCATTGGTGCGTCTGAGAAGGAGGCGCTCAACGTGACGGCACCATACCGCATCGACAAGGTGGCCACCGAGAACCTCATCAAGAAAGGTGCTGGGACCAGACCGCGTCTTGTTTCGTGCCCTTTCTCTTTGTTTTTTTTTTTTTTTTTTTTTTTTTTTTTTTCTTTCTTTCCCTTTTTCGCTCTGGTGTTCCCTGCTGACTGTTGGTGCATTGGTTCAATTCAGATTGATGACTGATTAACCGATTGTTGATTGTGAAATGTCAATACATTTGAGCACACTCAGATGATGAGAGTGCACAAATCCGTTCATGCTGCCCTCAAAGAGGTGAAGGCCACAAACCACGAATTATGGGTAGCCACAAAGAAACGTGGCTTCTGACTGCAGTGCAGTGGTTGCTTCATGGTGCGGTGGCCATCTTTCCTCCCACAGCTGCATGAATTGCTGCTTCTGAGCATCAGGCTGACAAGCAGAGACCAAAATCTAACCCTATGTCAATTGAACGTGGCACATGGCTGTGTTGTCTGCAGCTGCTGAGCTGGAGGTGGAGCAGTTTGTGTTGGTGTCTTCTCTGGGCACCGGCAAAGTGGGCTTCCCTGCTGCTCTCCTCAAGTGAGTGGTTGTGCATGGGGAGGAAGTGGTGGGTGGCAGGTGCCATATTGGCCCAATGCATGCTGGTGTAACGTTATGGAGTGTCCTCTATGCAGATGATCAACAGGTGTGTCTGTGAGAGCAGCTTCTAGATGTCACAAGAGCAATGCATGAGGCCTCGAGAGTTGCCTTGAGCATTGTGACTGTGGGTCGCGGTCACCTTGTCCTGGGGAAAGGGCACTGATTTACTTCGAGTGGGGAGGTGTTTCTGGTGCAGCCTGAGGCATGGTTGTCGATGGTTTTTGACTGTGCAATGAGGGAAGCATGTGTTGCAGCAGATGTGTTAAGTGACTGCGTGTCCAACAACATCGTTTGCTGATTTGTTGGACTCTGTGGATGGCCCTCTCGAAGGGAGCCCAACAGGCTTCAGACAGTCCCTACCGTTGGCTGACTGCAAAGCCTGGCATGTGGCCTTCTTGCACGGGGTTGGGTAGTCTGCTAGTAGCCATGGAATCCAGACAGGTTGGCATGTGTTTGCTGGTGTTGACTTTGGATTGGGGCCATGTACTGCCGAGGCTTGGTATGTCGCGGACAATCATGCAGACTGGTGGCCGGCATGTTTCTCACGGGTTGATGACTGGCAGGAGACTGGATGGAGCACCACTGAGCCTGCCAGTTTGTCACGGAAACCACTGATTTCTCTGCTGTTTGTGTGGTGCTATTGCTGACAGAAGCTTCACATTGGTTGTGGGGACCTAGGATGAGTGGCGTTGGTAGTCATCTGTGGCTTTGGTCACGCAATCAGTATCTTAGGGTGATCCTGCTCCTGCACCTCAATATTGCCACCAATGCACTGTTCCTCTGCCTTGAAGTTAAGGTCTGCATGACTTGACCCTCTTGTGCCGTGAAGTGAAGTGTGGAAAGTGAAGCACACCTCCGGAACCCCAGGCTTATCTCTACCCCCCCC
>SZWC01012999.1:65470-76052 GCA_023375785.1 Penium margaritaceum
CTTACACAAACTTATACGTACTTACACGTACTTACACGTACTTACACGCACTTACACATACGTACACATATTTACACACACTTACATAAACTTACACACACTTACACGCTCTTACACATACTTATACGCACTTACACACACTTACACAAACGTATATGCACTTACATGCACTTACATGCACTTACACGTACTTGCATGTACTTACACGCAATTACACGCACTTACACAGACTTACACGCACTTATAGAATGTACACGCACTTACACACTCTTACACGTACTTCCACATACTTACACAAACGTACACGTATGAACACGTACTTACACGAACTTACACTTACTTACACACTTATACACACTTACATGCACTCACACATACTTACACGCACTTGCACGCACTTACACGGACTTATATACACTGACACAATCTGACACGCACTTACACGCACTTAGACATACTTACATGCACTTACACGACTTTACACAAACTTACCCAAATTTACACACACTTACGCACACGTACACGTACTTAGACGCACTTACACACAATTACACGCACTTACACAAACGTACATGCACTTACATGCACTTACACGAACTTACACGCACTCACACGCACTTACACGCACTTACACACACTCACACGCACTCATACGTACTTACAAGCACTTACACAAACGTACACGCACTTACACGCACTTACACAAACTTACACCCACTTACACATACTGACAGGCACTTGCACACACTAACACGCACTTATACATTCTTACACACACTTACACGCACTTATACATCCTTACATGTACTTACACGCACTTATACGCACGTACACGCACTTGCACGCACTTACACGTACTTACACGCACTTATACATCCTTACATGTACTTACACGCACTTATACGCACGTACACGCACTTGCACGCACTTACACGTACATATACGTACTTACACAAACTTACACGCACTTGTACGCACTTACACACACCTACACATACTTACACACACTTCCGCGCACGTATACAAACTTACACGCACTTATACACACTTACACGTACTTTCACGCACTTACATGCACTTACACGTACTTACATGACTGTACACGCACTTACACGCACTTACACAAACTTTCACGTACGTACACGCACTTACACGTACTCACACGCACTTACACGCACTTACACAAACTTTCACGTACGTACACGCACTTACACGTACTCACACGCACTTACAAGCACTTACACACACTAACACGCACTTACACGCACTTACACGCACTTACATGCACTGACACAATTTCACACACACTTACATACACTTAGATGCACTTACACGCACTTACACGCACTTACACAAAATAACACAAACTTACATGCACTTACACGCACTTACACACACGTACACATACTTACACGCACTTGCGCATACGTACACGCACTTACACCAATGTACACGCACTTGAACGTACGTATACAAACTTATACGTACTTAGACACACTTACATGCACTTAAACGCACTTACACATACTTACATACACTTACACACACTTACACGCACTTACACCTACTTACACATACTGACACAAACTCACATGAACTTACATGCACTTACACGCACTTACACACACGTACACACACTTACGGACACATACAGGCTCTTACATGCATTTACATGCACTTATACGCACATACACGCACTAACACGTACGTACACGCACTTATATACACTTACACACACTTACACGCACTTACACGCACTTACATGCACTTACACGCACTGGCACGCACTGGCACGTACAGGCACACACTTAGACGTACGTACACGTACTTACACGCACTTACACGTACTTACACGTACTTACACGTACTTACACATACTTACACAAACTTAAACATGCTTACATGCACTTACACGCACTTCCGCATATTTATACGCACTTAAACACACTTACACGCACTTACACGCACTTACACACACTTAAACACACTTACACATACTTATACACACTTACACGCACTTACACGTACTTACACACACTTTACATTGCTTGTACGTACTTAAACGTACTTATACTCACTTCCACGCACTTACACGTACTTACACGTACTTACACACACTTTACATTGCTTGTACGTACTTAAACGTACTTATACTCACTTCCACGCACTTACACGTACTTACACGCACTTACACATACTTACACACACATACACACACTTACACGTACTTACACAATTTTACATGCACTTACACGCACTTACACATACTTACACGCAGTAACACGCACTCACACGCCCTTACACACACTTACACACACTTACACGCACTCATATGTACTTACATGCACTTTCACAATCGTACACATACTTGCACACACCAGCATGCACAGGCACGCACTTATACGCACTTACACACACTTACACGCACTTACACGTACTTACACGTACTTACACACACTTACACATACTTACGCACACATACACAAAGTTACATGCACATACACGTACTTACACGCACTTACACGTACTTAGACGCACTTGCATGTACTTGCACACAGTTACACGCACTTACACACACTTACACGCACTTACACGCACTTACACACACTTCCACATAGTTCACACACACTTACACGCACTTAAATGCACTCACATTTACTTACACGTACTTACACGCACTTATACGCACTTACACGCTCTTTCACATATTAACATGCACTTACACGCACTTAGACACGCTTACAGGAACTTACACGTACTTACACGCACCTACACACACGTACACACACTTACACATACGTACACGTAGTTACACACACTTACACAAACTTAAAAACACTTACACACTCTTATACGCACTTACACGTACTTACAAGCATTTACATGCACTTATACGTACTTACTCCTACTTACACGAACTTATACGTACTTACACGCAATTGCACGTACTTACACACACTTGCGTGCAATTACACGCACTTACATGATCTCACACGCACTGATACACACTTATACGCACTTACATGCACTTACATGTAATTACACACACTTACACGCACTTACACAGACATACATGCATTAACACGTACTTACACAAACTTACACGCACATACACGCACTTACCCGCACCTACACGCACTCACACAAACCTACACGCACTTACACGCATCTACACGCACTTACACGCACTGACACAACTCACATAAACTTACACACACTTATACGCACTTACACGCACTTACACACACTGACACGTACTTACACGAACTCACATGCACTTACACACACTTATATACACTGACACACACTTACATGCCCTTACACACACTTACATGTACTTACACGCACTTACACGTACTTACATACACTTACACAAATTTACACACACTAACACGCACTGGCACACATTGGCATGCACTGGCATGCACTTACATGCACTTACATGCACGTACACGCACTTACACGAAGCTACACGTACTTACACACACTTACATGTACTAACACGCAGTTACACATACTTACACGCACTTACACAAAGTTGCACGCACTTACACACACTTACACCTACTTACACATACTTAGACGCACTTGCATGTAATTGCATACACTTACACACACTTAATCGTACTTCTACGAACTTACACGCACTTACACATACTTCACATATTCTTACACGCACTAAAACGCACTTACACTCACTTACACGTACTTACAGGCACTTATACATACTTACATGCACTTTCACGTACTTACATGCACTTATGTGCACTTACACGCACTTACACAAACCTACACGCACTTACATGTACTTACTCGTACTTACATGCACTTACACATACATACACATATTTACACGCAATTACACAAACTTACACACATTTACACGCTCTTACACACACGTATACGCACTTACACGCACTTGCATGCACTTACACACACTTACACAAACTTATATAAACTTACACGCACTTACATGCACTTACACACAATTGCACGTACTTACACGCAATTACACGCACATACACGCTCTTACGGAACTTACACGCACTTACACACTCATACACGTACTTACACAAACTTATATGCATTTACACACATTTACACGCACTTACATGCACTCACACATATTTACACGCACTTACATGCACTTACACGCACTTAAACACACTGCCACTATCTCACACGCACTTACACACATTTACACAAACTTACACATACTTACACGACTTTACACGAACTTACACAAATTTACACGCACTTACACACACGTACACGTACTTAGACGCACTTACACACCATTACACGTACTTACACAAACGTACATGCACTTACACACAATTACACAAACTTACACGTACTCATACGCACTTATACGCACTTACACATACTCATACGCACTCACAAGCACTTACAAGCACTTGCACAAACTTACACGCACTTACACGCACGTACACAAACTTACACGCACTTACGCATACTGACACGCACTTACATGTACTAACACGCACTTATACGTTCTTACATGCACTTACACGCATTTATACATACTTTGATGCACTTACACGCACTTACACGGACTTACATGCACTTACATGCACTTACACGTACTTATACATACTTACATTAACTTACACGCACTTGTACGCACTTACACGCACCAAGACACAGTTACACGCACTTCCGCGCACTTGCACGTACTTACATGCACTTACACACACTTACACGCACTTTCACGCATTTACATGCACTTACACGTACTTACATGACTGTACACGCACATACACGTATTTACACAAACTTACACGCACTTACACGCACTTACACGTACTACCACGTACTTACACATACTTACACGCACTTACACCCACTTACATGCACTTACACGCACTTACACGCACTTACACGGACGGACACAAATTCACACACACTTACATGCACTTACACGCACTTACACGCACTTACACGCACTTACACGGACGGACACAAATTCACACACACTTACATGCACTTACACGCACTTACACGCACTTACACGCCCTTACACGAACTTACACAAACTTACACACACTTACACGCACTTACACAAATGTACACGCACTTACACGTACTTATACAAACTTATACGTACTTAGACACACTTACATGCACATACACATACGCATACGCACTCACACGCACTTACAAGCACTTACACAAACTTACACGCACTTACACGCACGTACACGAACTTACACGCACTTACACGTACTTATACAAACTTATACGTACTTAGACACACTTACATGCACATACACATACGCATACGCACTCACACGCACTTACAAGCACTTACACAAACTTACACGCACTTACACGCACGTACACGAACTTACACGCACTTACACATACTGACATGCACTTACACGTAGTAACACGCACTTGTACGTTCTTACATGCACTTACACGCATTTATACATACTTTGATGCACTTACACGCACTTACACGCACTTACACGCACTTACATGCACTTACACGTACTTACACGCACTTACATGCACTTACACGCATTTATACATACTTTGATGCACTTACACGCACTTACACGCACTTACACGCACTTACATGCACTTACACGTACTTATACGTACTTACATGAACTTACACGCACTTGTACGCACATACACGCACCAATACACAGTTACACGCACTTCCGCGCACTTGCACGTACTTACACGCACTTACACACACTTACACGCACTTTCACGTACTTACACGCACTTACACGTACTTACATGACTGTACAGGCACTTACACGCACTTTCACAAACTTACACGCACTTACACGCACTTACACGTACTACCACGTACTTACACGTACTTACACGCACTTACACCCACTTACATGCACATACACGCACTTACACGCACTTACACGCACTTACATGCACGGACAGAAATTCACACACACTTACATGCACTTACACGCACTTACACACACTTGCACGCCCTTACACAAACTTACACAAACTTACACACACTTACACGCACTTACACGAATGTACACGCACTTACACGTACTTATACAAACTTATACGTACTTAGACGCACTTACATGCACTTAAACACACTTACACGTACTTACATGCACTTACACGCACTTACATGCACTTACACGCACTTACACGCACTGACACGCACTAGCACGCACAGGCACAAACTTACACGTATCTATACGTACTTACACGCACTTACACGTACTTACACGCACTTACACAAACATACACGAACTTATACATACTTACACCCACTTACACGCACTTACGCGTACTTATACGCACTTATACACAATTACACATACTTACACGCACTTACACGCACTTACATACACTTACACGTACTTATATGCACTTACACACACTTACACGTACTTACACACACTTTACACCACTTATACGTACCTAAACACACTTATACTCACTTACACGCACTTACACACACTTACACACACTTTCACGCACTTACACACACTTACACACACTTACACGAACTTACACAAATTTACACGTACATACACGCGCTTACACACACTTACACGTACTTATACGTACTTACACGCATTTATACGCACTTACACAAACATACACACACTTATACGCACTTATACATACTTACACGCAATTACACGCACTTACACACACTTACACGCACTTGCACGTACCTACACGCACTTATACGAACTTATATGTACTTACACGTACTTACACACACTCACTCACACTTGCACCTGCTTACACACACTTACACGCTCTCACACACACTTGCACGAACTTGCTCACACTTACAGGCACTTACATGCATTTACACGTACTTACACACACTTACACGCCCTTACACAAACTTACACACACTTACACGCACTTACGCAAATGTACACTCACTTACACGCACTTACACGCACGTACACGAACTTACACGCACTTACACGCACGTACACGAACTTACACGCACTTACACGCACGTACACGAACTTACACGCACTTACACGCACGTACACGAACTTACACGCACTTACACGCACGTACACGAACTTACACGCACTTACACGCACGTACACGAACTTACACGCACTTACACGCACGTACACGAACTTACACGCACTTACACGCACGTACACGAACTTACACGCACTTACACGCACGTACACGAACTTACACGCACTTACACGCACGTACACGAACTTACACGCACTTACACGCACGTACACGAACTTACACGCACTTACACGCACGTACACGAACTTACACGCACTTACACGCACGTACACGAACTTACACGCACTTACACGCACGTACACGAACTTACACGCACTTACACGCACGTACACGAACTTACACGCACTTACACGCACGTACACGAACTTACACGCACTTACACGCACGTACACGAACTTACACGCACTTACACGCACGTACACGAACTTACACGCACTTACACGCACGTACACGAACTTACACGCACTTACACGCACGTACACGAACTTACACGCACTTACACGCACGTACACGAACTTACACGCACTTACACGCACGTACACGAACTTACACGCACTTACACGCACGTACACGAACTTACACGCACTTACACGCACGTACACGAACTTACACGCACTTACACGCACGTACACGAACTTACACGCACTTACACGCACGTACACGAACTTACACGCACTTACACGCACGTACACGAACTTACACGCACTTACACGCACGTACACGAACTTACACGCACTTACACGCACGTACACGAACTTACACGCACTTACACGCACGTACACGAACTTACACGCACTTACACGCACGTACACGAACTTACACGCACTTACACGCACGTACACGAACTTACACGCACTTACACGCACGTACACGAACTTACACGCACTTACACGCACGTACACGAACTTACACGCACTTACACGCACGTACACGAACTTACACGCACTTACACGCACGTACACGAACTTACACGCACTTACACGCACGTACACGAACTTACACGCACTTACACGCACGTACACGAACTTACACGCACTTACACGCACGTACACGAACTTACACGCACTTACACGCACGTACACGAACTTACACGCACTTACACGCACGTACACGAACTTACACGCACTTACACGCACGTACACGAACTTACACGCACTTACACGCACGTACACGAACTTACACGCACTTACACGCACGTACACGAACTTACACGCACTTACACGCACGTACACGAACTTACACGCACTTACACGCACGTACACGAACTTACACGCACTTACACGCACGTACACGAACTTACACGCACTTACACGCACGTACACGAACTTACACGCACTTACACGCACGTACACGAACTTACACGCACTTACACGCACGTACACGAACTTACACGCACTTACACGCACGTACACGAACTTACACGCACTTACACGCACGTACACGAACTTACACGCACTTACACGCACGTACACGAACTTACACGCACTTACACGCACGTACACGAACTTACACGCACTTACACGCACGTACACGAACTTACACGCACTTACACGCACGTACACGAACTTACACGCACTTACACGCACGTACACGAACTTACACGCACTTACACGCACGTACACGAACTTACACGCACTTACACGCACGTACACGAACTTACACGCACTTACACGCACGTACACGAACTTACACGCACTTACACGCACGTACACGAACTTACACGCACTTACACGCACGTACACGAACTTACACGCACTTACACGCACGTACACGAACTTACACGCACTTACACGCACGTACACGAACTTACACGCACTTACACGCACGTACACGAACTTACACGCACTTACACGCACGTACACGAACTTACACGCACTTACACGCACGTACACGAACTTACACGCACTTACACGCACGTACACGAACTTACACGCACTTACACGCACGTACACGAACTTACACGCACTTACACGCACGTACACGAACTTACACGCACTTACACGCACGTACACGAACTTACACGCACTTACACGCACGTACACGAACTTACACGCACTTACACGCACGTACACGAACTTACACGCACTTACACGCACGTACACGAACTTACACGCACTTACACGCACGTACACGAACTTACACGCACTTACACGCACGTACACGAACTTACACGCACTTACACGCACGTACACGAACTTACACGCACTTACACGCACGTACACGAACTTACACGCACTTACACGCACGTACACGAACTTACACGCACTTACACGCACGTACACGAACTTACACGCACTTACACGCACGTACACGAACTTACACGCACTTACACGCACGTACACGAACTTACACGCACTTACACGCACGTACACGAACTTACACGCACTTACACGCACGTACACGAACTTACACGCACTTACACGCACGTACACGAACTTACACGCACTTACACGCACGTACACGAACTTACACGCACTTACACGCACTTACACGTACTTACATACACTTACATGCACTAACACAGACTTACACATACTTACACGCACTTACACAAAGTTACATGCACTTACACGTACTTACACGCACTTATACATACTTAGACGCACTTACATGTACTTGCACACACTTACACACACTTACACACACTTATACGTACTTACATGCACTTACACACACTTACACACACTTCACACATACTTACACATACTTAAATGCACTCACACTCACTTACACGTACTTACACGTACCTACATACACTTACACGCACTTTCATGTATTTACATGCACTTACACGCACTTACACATGCCTACAAGAACTTACACGCACTTACACGCACTTACACACACTTACACACACTTACACGTACGTACACGCAGTTACACACACTTACACGCACTTACGCAAATGTACACTCACTTACACGCACTGACACAAACTTACACACACTTACACATACTTTCACGCACATACACGCGCTCACACGCACTTACACGCACTTACACGCACTTGAACGCACTTACACGCACTTACCCGTGCTTACACGCACTAACACCAACTCACTCACACTTACACGCACGTACACGCACTTACACACACTTACATGCACTTACATAAATTTACACAAACTTACATGCACTCACACATACTTACATACACGTATATGCACTTACACCCACTTACGCACACTTACACGCACTTACATGAATGTACACGCACATAAACACACTTATACAAACTAACACACACTTACACACACTTAGATGCACTTACACATACTTTCACGCACTTTCATACACTTAAACACACGTAAACGCACTTACACACACTTACACGCACTTACATACACTTACACACACTTACACGAACTTACACACACTTACACGTACTTATACGCACTTATACACACTAACACGCACTTACACGTACTTACACAAACTTACACACTACTTGCACCCTACTTGCGCCCTACTTGCGCCCCACTTGCGCCCTACTTGCGCCCTACTTGCGCCCTACTTGCGCCCTACTTGCGCGCTACTTGCGCCCTACTTG
>SZWC01013000.1:49886-60788 GCA_023375785.1 Penium margaritaceum
AAAGTCACACGATGTGTCGCAACCACGAAGAACTTGAGATTTCTGCGTGCCCCGCCAGAAAGTGGCAAGGTTTTTTTTTTACATTTCTATGTGCCCCATAAAAAATGCGACATTTTTGCGTGGCCTTAAAAAAAGTTGGCATTTTTGTGTGCTCCTCACAAAAGCTGACATTTTTGTGTGCCTTACTGAAAAGTTGAAATCTTTGGATGCCCTGCCATGATTTTGACATTTATGCATGCCCTTTTCAAAACCCTTCTAGAATTGCATTTTCCTCTTACGCATTCCATCAGCATGTATGGTGCATGGAGATTGACGTCGCCAGTCACCTGCCCTTGGGAAATGGCGGAACACCCATGCATCCATGGAAACCCTTGGATGGAGTTGCTATAGCGGTCTGACGGGAAGCTTGGCGGATTGGGCCAAAATGTCGGTTGTTGAGGGTCCCCGTCGCCCCACACACGAAGACCTGTTCAAGGCCACGGCTAGTAAACGTTTCTGTGACGGGAAATTTTGTGCTCGTGAGGGCGTCGTGGAGGACTCGGACCATGTCCTCTCATCAGCAAACCAAAGGCAAACTTTTGCGAGGCGACGACCTGACCAGAAGCGATGACACTCGGCGACGTCGAAGATGGGTATGCATAGCGAGCTCCTGTTTGAACAAACAACTTCCAGAATATGTGATGGCCGCTTGTTTCATCCGCCGGTCAACTTGGTTGATAGATTGATCCAACCTGACGTAAAAGCCTCACGTCTTGGGCCGCCCTAACCGCGACCTTGCGAACGACCTAGGGATACTAAAGAACAATTTTTCTCACATTTCTTCAGATTAAGTTCACGCAAGATTGGTGTTATCGATCGTGGTGGAAACAATGGATCCCAAGATCAAACCATTGTGAGTACTGCAAGGTTAGCGAGGCCAGTCACGCTAAAACGAGTATCGCAATATTTTCTGAAGAGTTGAAAGCATGGACCATCAGCGCATCAAAGAAACATGTCCTGTCATTCAGGTCGGCGTAGAACTTCGACCACCAGCGCCAGGTTTGCGCCTCCGGTAAGCCAGGAACCACGAAGGTTCGGGTTTTCGATGTGTGGAGGAGCACGACACCTCGTATGGGAACAGAGTCTCAACCAGGATTGTTTTGTCAGTTTATGCGTAAACCAAACGACTCCTAACTAGACTCAGTTCAGGAGTCCTTTAGTCCGGACTTGTCCAGAGCCGTTGCCAAAAAACACTGCTTTGTCACTGGTTCACCAAAATCATCATGAAAGAATTGACGAATCCNCTTAAACGTGACCCCAAATAAAGGGTGGGTGTGACTCTCACATACGTTCGTGTGCGTGAAAGTCACACCCACTTGGCCTTTCCCTCCTAAACCCCTTCACATAGTAAGGCCTTCATGTCTTCGGAAAGTCACACGATGTGTCGCAACCACGAAGAACTTGAGATTTCTGCGTGCCCCGCCAGAAAGTGGCAAGGTTTTTTTTTTACATTTCTATGTGCCCCATAAAAAATGCGACATTTTTGCGTGGCCTTTAAAAAAGTTGGCATTTTTGTGTGCTCCTCACAAAAGCTGACATTTTTGTGTGCCACCTGAAAAGTTGAAATCTTTGGATGCCCTGCCATGATTTTGACATTTATGCATGCCCTTTTCAAAACCCTTCTAGAATTGCATTTTCCTCTTACGCATTACATCAGCATGTATGGTGCATGGAGATTGACGTCGCCAGTCACCTGCCCTTGGGAAATGGCGGAACACCCATGCATCCATGGAAACCCTTGGATGGAGTTGCTGTAGCGGTCTGACGGGAAGCTTGGCGGACTGGGCCAAAATGTCGGTTGTTGAGGGTCCCCGTCGCCCCACACACGAAGACCTGTTCAAGGCCACGGCTAGTAAACGTTTCTGTGACGGGAAATTTTGTGCTCGTGAGGGCGTCGTGGAGGACTCGGACCATGTCCTCTCATCAGCAAACCAAGGGCAAACTTTTGCGAGGCGACGACCTGACCAGAAGCGATGACACTCGGCGACGTCGAAGATGGGTATGCATAGCGAGCTCCTGTTTGAACAAACAACTTCCAGAATATGTGATGGCCGCTTGTTTCATCCGCCGGTCAACCTGGTTGATAGATTGATCCAACCTGACGTAAAAGCCTCACGTCTTGGGCCGCCCTAACCGCGACCTTGCGAACGACCTAGGGATACTAAAGAACAATTTTTCTCACATTTCTTCAGATTAAGTTCACGCAAGATTGGTGTTATCGATCGTGGTGGAAACAATGGATCCCAAGATCAAACCATTGTGAGTATTGCAAGGTTAGCGAGGCCAGTCACGCTAAAACGAGTATCGCAATATTTTTTGAAGAGTTGAAAGCATGGACCATCAGCGCATCAAAGAAACATGTCCTGTCATTCAGGTCGGCGTAGAACTTCGACCACCAGCGCCAGGTTTGCACCTCCGGTAAGCCAGGAACCACGTAGGTTCGGGTTTTCGATGTGTGGAGGAGCACGACACCTCATATGGGAACAGAGTCTCAACCAGGATTGTTTTGTCAATTTATGCGTAAGCCAAACGACTCCTAACTAGACTCAGTTCAGGAGTCCTTTAGTCCGGACTTGTCCAGAGCCGTTGCCAAAAAACACTGCTTTGTCACTGGTTCACCAAAATCATCATGAAAGAATTGACGAATCCGATTGGTAGTGCATAGATGCCTCGCTTGTTGATTTGCTGAACGCAAAACCCGTCGCGAGCCTGCCAGACTCCGCCCATCCAGACTGGACCACAACGAGAGGGCACAGGAACCCCTCCGAGACACAACTGTCATGGACGGTCCAGTTTGATCCTTCTTCACGATAGTCCATGAAAACTGTGTCTCGTAGGGCTAGCTTTGCCCTCTTGAGACGGTCAAGTTCGGATAGCTGGAAGCTGACTAAAAGTCGACGGATTTCTAGTACCTGAATCAGCAAGCGACGCTTCTATGCACATCCAATGATAATTGTCCAATCTTTCACGACGATTTGTTTGAGCCAATGACGGATTGCCCTATTTCTGCTGTGGTTTAGGACACGTCCAATAAAATCACCTCCTAAATTGAGCACTCATCTGATACTAAACATCGCTTGATAAGAGGACATAGTATGTGTCCTCCACGACCCCACCGCAAGCACAAAATGTTTACCTGCCGCCAAAATGTTTACCTGCCGCGGCCGAACCTATGTGGCACACTGGCGGTATCCGCGTTTCACAAAAAAAGCATAGGATGTCCATACGCCGGTTCTGAGCTAAGAATATTTCACCTGCTTCTCACGCTGAACAGGGTGCATGTGTGTTATGCTGAACGAACGTAGATGGCGAACAGATAGAAGTTGCGAGGAAGAACACTATTTAGAATTTGGGACACTTGAGAAATTTACAACAAGCGATAAGTGTACTTCGATGACAAGTGTCGAAATCATCAGACATGTATATNATTCGCCTCGGTGCATTGAGAAGTCGACCAAAAGGCCGTGATACTTCTGTTGTAGGATCGCGACAGGAGTCGGAGTTGTCAGAAGGTTTGGGAAGATTTACTGAGGTGGGGACAATTGGCCGGTTCGCCCTCGTTCGTCAGAGTGAATATCGTGGCTTCGCGATGCAATAGGTTGTTTGTGCAATAACAGAAATTCCCACTTGTGAAAACTAGGGACTCATGTACATTTGGTAGGTAACACTTCCCCCCCTTTTACTCGCGACGTCCTAACGCGTACAGATGTGGCCCGGTGACGGCGATAATACCTGTTGATTAGGTGATCGACGTCTTGGAGGTTGTCATAAGGTTCCCAGGTGTTGTGTGAAGCATCGTAGCTGTGCCATTTGACGAGATATTCTGTTGTCTTGCCTCACCGTTGGTGGTCGAGGATGTTCTGAATGACGTACTCCGTGTCTTCATTCACTTGAACGGGAGGTGGAGGAGGAACATCTGTGTCCGGGAAGTTTTCTTCAGGGTCTCGATAGTGTTTGATTTGGCTTACATGGAACATCGGATGAACTTGCATAGTGCCGTGGAGTTTGAGGCGTTCAACCATTGGGGTCCCAACCATCGGGGTTTGAGCTTCAAATAGTCGGCTCAGCAAGGTTTGATGTTCGTTAATCTGCGAAGACTTTTTTCTTCCATTGGTGAATATGTAGTTGTTGTGATGCTGGTCACCTGCTCGCCTCATTGCTACTTGTGTCTTTGTGAGGGTTTGCCGTGTCTCCTCCCAGATGGTGGTGATGTCTTGTGGTTGAACGTGAACCGTGGGGATATTCCTGCGACTCTGTACTCCATCTGGTGTGGTGGGGAGTTTTCTATACACCACTTCAAATGGAGCATTTCTCATTACAGAGGGAACTACCAGAGTACATGCGATTTTGGCGGTCGGAAGTTTTTGAGCCAAATCCGTCCGGGGAGGTTCGCATAGTGTTCAGAGAAGTTGTTTGAGNTGTTGACGCAGCGAGTCATCAGTTTGTGCCAAGAATGGCTAGTCAACCGACCGTCTCTGTCACTCGTGATGGTTCTTGGTTCGCCGTGTAGCCGCACGATGTTGTTTAGAAAAAGCCGTGCTGTTCCTTCAGTAGTGAGAGTGGTCGTTGTCATAATGTGAAGTGGGAAATAATCGAAAACCTGTCGACGACCACAAGGATGGCCCTCAGGTGTGAATGGTAATCGTGTGACAAAGTCCATGGAGATATACGCCCACCGTTTTGTCAGAATAGAGAGCAGATGCAAGAGTCTCGGTGGCCGTGTGCGACAAGATTTTTGTCGTTGTTATATGTTGCAGGATTTGAAGAAGTTGGCCACGTTGGATTGCATCTTGTCCCACCAATAGTTTTTTGCCATCTTCTTTAGCCTCTTGTCGTCTTCGAAATGTCTACCTGGTCCTGTGACTTGGCATTCTATGAGTAGCATTCGGTGAAATCCATCATTTGGAGGAAAGACCACCAAACGAGTGAAGCGCCGGCACCAATAGGGTGCGTTGTGCCAAACTTTTGCCTTGTCGTACATGTCGTGCTGTTCGTAGCCTCGTGCAAACAGCCATTTGAGTTACGGGCCTGGCCATAGCTGTAACGTTGCCACCTCAGCCATCAAATCTGGTCAGTGGCTGAGTGCGTCCACCGGGTAGATTATGCCTTGTCGGTACTCGATGTCGGATTCGAACCCAGATTCAAAGAATTCGATCCATCAGGTCTGACATTGACTGAGACTCGGCTGCATCTTCAAATGTTTTAATGCATGTAGTCGGTACATACAATGCATTGGCAGCACTCTAGATAACATCGCCATGTCTTGAATGCATGTACGATCGCCAGCATTTCTTTCTCATGTTCGGCGTAGTTGAGTTCCAGGCCTCGCAGTTTTTGGGACTTGTAGGCGACCAGTTGCTCGTCGTTGCCATGGTCTTGTAGAAGGAATGTGCCAATAGCTTGGTCTAAGACATGTGTGGCCATAACGTAGTAGACAGTTTGATCGTCTAATCGTAGGGTAGGCGCCGAGGTCAGAGCATTCCGCAAAGCGGTGAACGCTCCTTGTTCACTCTCTCCCTCCTGACACTTGTGTTCTTTTTGAGTGAGGTCCGAAAGAGGCCATGAAACTCAGGCTGAATCCCGTATGAATCGCCAGTGTTCATTGCAAAAGCCAAGGAAAACTTATACTTCTTGAACATTGGTGAGCGTCGCCCAATCAGCGACTACTGCCACTTTTTTTCTATCCATGGTGATCTGTCCATCATTGATGTCATGGCCCAAAAACTTGATCGAACGGCGACCGCAGTCGCACTTCAAGAGTTTTCCAAGAAACTTCTCTCTTTGTAGAACTTGGAGAACTTTTTGGAGATGTCCAGCGTGCTCCTCTTGGGTACGGCTGTACACCAAAACGAAGTCGAGGTATATCATGACAAAATAGTCAAGGTATGGCAAAAAAATGTTATTCATTGCCGCCATGAATGTGGCTCGGGTATTATTCAGTCTAGATAGTATTACCGTGAAGTCAAAATGCCCGTAGCGAGTTTTGGAACATTCTCTTCTTGATACCAGCGTCTGCCACACGCATCTAGTGATATCCGCTACATTAGTCGATTTTGCTTAAAATCCAGGCTCTTTGGAGCTAGTCAAAAAGTTCATCAGCTCCGGGAAGAGGGTAGCGGTTCTTGATGGTAGCGTCATTCAACGCCCAATAGTCCACGCACATCCGCATCTCACTAGTTTTCTTTTATGAAAATAATACTGGCCCGGCGTACGGTGACGTGGACGGGTGGATGAACCCCTGATCGAGCATCATGTCGAGTTGCATTTTTTGGCTTGGTCAGCTCGTGATCGCTCATTTGATGGGCCCCTCAAACCGTAGGTCTGCATCTAAGCTGTTGTTGGATGCGATCGTCGATGTCTCGTTGAGGAGGCAAGGTTCTCGAGAGTTCTTTGGGAAAGATTTTCACAAACACCTCGATGAGTGGTGCGAATTCTTTGGGTGTACCATTGCAAAATTTATCGATGCTAATGAGGCTGATAGGGCTAATGATGAGTCAGCTGCTGCCACTTCTGCTTCTTCCATTGGCTTCAGATGTATGAGCCACGCACGAGCTCCTCCCCATCTACAGTACTTGGCCACATTGAGCGATATCGGCTGCACAGGTTTTTGCTTCTCGGCTACCGTGGCTTCATTTGCTGCTTCCACCTCTGGTGCTTCCACTGTCGACTTCTATCATGCACGCGGAAGTTGTTGTTTGCCGCTGTCGATTTCCACATAGACGTAGCCGTTGTTTCAGTCAACCTATGGATTATGCTGGTACAGGAAATCTCGTTCGAGGCTCAATTTGTGATCGATCATCGGACAAGACCTCCTTACCATTACAACCCGTANTGTGAAGCTCCTCCATCAAATAGTGCCGGTACCATTCTACAACTTTTGCATCCTTGAGGCTAAAATGTTAGCTCTATCACCGTTTGGTCGTCCTCGTATCCCGTGTCAAACTCTGCTATCTCAAAAACCCTCTGTGGTGATGAAGGTCGTTCTGATGGGCAATCGTTCGGTGCAGATCGCTCCTAACGGACAAGAGATACGCCTTTTCCTCTTGCCCTCTCACGTTTCCGAACTCTTTTTTCAAGGAGTGCCCCCCCCTTCTGGCCTGCTACTTTCTTCGACAGTTGCGAGCAATGTGCCCAAAGGTTTTGCAATTGTATCAGGTTTGCGTATTAGAGTGGTCGACGGCGTCCACTTCCATCGGAGTCAAGGAGTCCACCGAGTTGTTCTATCCATTTCTATAATAATTTTGGTTATGAGGATTCTTGGACTCAAGCATTATCGTCGGCGCTGTCGATCCTTTCTGCTACTACAATCATCCGCGACAAGTTGTTTTGGATGCCAAAAATGGAAATTGCTCGCAGGGTATCTCGCTTGAGGCCGCTGTAGTGAAAATAGAGTTCTTTGGGGGCGACTTCTACTCCGTTAATAATCTCACAGAATCTCCACGTGTACTTTGCCATGTTGGACTACTGAGAGAGACGATCGATTTTGTGCCGTGCGTCGGACGTTTTGTTTAGTCATCCAAAGCGTGCGAGCATCGCGCGCAAGAGTTCCTTCCGGTCGGTTGGTGGCATCATTGGGTTTTGTTAATGTGGGTAGATCTGCTCCAAGGGTAGAACACCTGCGGTCAGCGATATGAGATGGGCGCTGTTGGCCGTTGATGATGCTCCGCTGATCTCCTACTGCCATTGGATGGTATTTAGGTGAGACGACCAACTTAGCGCCATGCTACGCAAAAGTAAGGCCACGAGGTCAATTTTCTTCTGATCGTCGTTCAACCCAACAATGGTGAAGTTTACCTCCAAATTTTTCAGCCACATCTTGACCGTTGGTCCTTTTGAGTTTCCTAGATCAAACGATTCAGGCAGAGTAGAGGTTTTTTTAGGTTTGTTGTAGAGTTGGGAAGTCCTCTCAACGAGCACTGCTTTTTGTGCGCTTGCATTGCAAAGAGCCTTCATTGCAACCTTGAGTTGCTGGAGAAGATGAGTGTTGATCCCCTTGAGCGAGGAGATCCGTTTTGCCAACTCCACGTTAATCCGCACCTGTCGTCCAATGCCACCTGTCGTCCCTGCTGTCATCATGCAGGCTGTCGGTAGGGGCGGTTAGTTTACCATCATTGGGTCCGCGACCGGATTTGTTGTCGAAGCTGTAGGGATTGCTCCAGCTTCTCCATAGCTTGCCATGCCAGCATTTATTGTCGCTTCAAGATTCGCATGCATCAGTACGTTTAGCTCCTCCATCATCGTCGCCAAAGACCTGTTGCTCGTCGTCAGTTGCACTCGCTTGCCTCATCTCGTAGTTGTGAAGTCAGCAAACTCTTGACGTACGAGATGCGTTGACAACTTGTGCAAGGTAGTCCTCTGGATGAGTACAGTACTCGGATGCCTCTCCAACACCGCTACGCTTTGATACCAAGTGTTATGCCAAACGGTGTGTATGGTGAACGAGGAAAAGCTGCGAGGCAGAACTCGATATATAATCTGGGACATTCGCAAAATTTATAATTAGTAGTAAGTGTACTTCGATGACAAGTGTCAAAATGACCAAGCATATGTATACTAGTGTCGAGATACAAATGAGGCATAGTAGGGGTTGTTGGAAAAGGAGCCGTCCGGCTCCTTTTCCAACAGGGGTTGCTGGGTCGATTCTCAAGGGGCACGTGCGGAGTTGCATCATGAGGGGTCGGATTCAAGAAGGTCCACCAAGAAGTCAGGGGACTTTGAGAAATCAACGGTGAAGATGCAAGATGCATCTTAATAAATCCAGAACCTTTCAGTGTGTCAAGAAGTCGATCGAAAGGTTGCGATACTTATGCTATAGGTTGGCGAGAGTGGTCGGATTTGTCAAAAAGTTTGGGAAGATTTGCTGAGGCGAGGGAAGTTGGCCGGTTTGCCCTCGTCCGTCGGAGTGAATATCGTGTTTCCCGACACAATGGTGTGTTTGTGTAATAATAGAAATGCCCACTCAGGAAGATTAGGGACTCGTGTACGTCTGGTACGTAACAATGTGGTGCTAAGTGGAACTTAGTGTGATGCCGATTGGAATACATATTGTTCACCGGGATGAGGTGCGGAGCAGTAGACGATTCGAGAAATATGGACAAATGGATTGTTTGTATTAAGTATTAAGTGTGTTTTGATGACAAGTGTCAAATGATTTGAGCACTTGTATATAATAGAAAGAACCACAATGAGGCATATGTCGGGTCTTTGGCGATCCAACCAAGCGACGTGTGTGAGGTCATGCCCTGAGTGGCGATTTTGAGAAGCTACATCAAGAAGTTCACAGTTACGCTGCGCAAAACGTAGGTGGTTCGCAGGGATGAGGTGGGAAGCAAAAGACGATGCGAGGAATTGGGACAAATGGATGATTTGTAGTAAGCACTAAGTGTACTTTGATGACAGGTGTTAAACAAGTTGAGCACATACATACAATGACAATAATCAGATTGAGGCATACGTTGGGTCCTTAGCGCTCAAGCCGAGCGACGCGTGCAACATTGCACCATGAGTTTTTATTTCAAAAGGCCTCGCCAAGAAGTTAGGGGGGTTTGAAAACATTGAGACGTAGCTTTAGAAAATTCCAACGGCATTGAGAAGTGTCCGAACGCGATCAAAACATTGATATGGTTTGCGACACTTCTGTCAACCATTCTGGAAAGTGGACGGAGTTGTAAAAAACTTGTGGAAGAAACAACTAGAGGATGGTTCTTCCATGTGCCTCATATCCCTCGGTGAAGAACTTCACAAGGAAGATGCCCTTGTGGATTGTGAGGGACACAACCCACACTATCAGGTGCAGTTGCCATGAGAGTACGATGGCTGGGTTGATGCAATTCGGCCGGTACACGATCTCGTAGTCAAAGTGCAACTCAAGGTACTCCATCCAACACGCACGTCACCAGCTCAGGTGCGGCTGTGTCTTGAAGTACTTCAACACATGGTGGTTGGTGTAGACCATGCATTTTTACGCCTCAAGGTAGAATGCCCCATTCTTGAAGGCTACGTCCATGCTGATCATATCCTTTTTGTGGGTGGCGTAGTTCAACTCTTCTCCACACACCTTGCACTAGTAGCATGCGAACGGCTATGATTGGTCGCCAAAATCGTGAGAGAGGATACCACCAATGGTGAGCTCCAATGCATCCATTGCCATTTCAAACTCATGACTGGTGTTGGCCAAGTGCAAGTCCAGCACGGAGGTCAGTGCCCTTGTACGATTCTCAAAGGCTTTTTAGTTATCAACTGTACAACTCAACTTGTGATCGAAGAGTAGCGATAACACTCCTGTGTAGCCAAGAAGAAACCTGCGGTAGTAGTTGAAAAATCCAGATGACACACATGCACACTACTCTTGTAAGGCTGACACATTGCGTGGGTCTTTGGCCATGTGTCCATCGCCATTTATGTGTCCAAGGAATTCAGCTTCTCCTACAACAAAATCACATTTCGAGACCTTTGCAACAAGATTTTGTTTCCTCAAACTCTCAAGGGTTTTCTTTAAATTCTTCTCATGCTCCTCAGCCATCATGCTTTACACCAAGATTTTGTCAAGGTACCACCACAAAGTCATCCAAGCACGGATTGAAGATGTTGTTTCTTGCTACCATGAAGGTGGTCGGCACATTGGTCAACCTGAAAGGCATTACAAGAAACTTGTAATGACCATAGCGGGTACGGAAAGCTCTCTTTTGCACATCATCTCCTACTATGCAGACCTGGTGGTAGCTGGATCAGTGGTCCATCTTGGTGAAGAAGTGAGCCGCAGGGAGCTGATCAAAGAGCTCCTCGGCTCATTGAAGTAGGTACCAGTTATTGATGGTCAAGTCGTTCAATTCCCGGAAGTCCATGTACATGCACATCTCCCCC
>SZWC01013001.1:55910-80877 GCA_023375785.1 Penium margaritaceum
TATGATTGTTATTATACAACGTCTCTTAACCTTGTCTTATTCTGGTGCTATCAGTGTTCCTCTCAACTGCAGAGCCATGTAATTGTCGTGTTAAGAGCAATGTTTGATTATCTTATGATCACACCATGCAGAAAATAGCATGGAGGAGGAGTGACAATACTGCATGTAGTCAAGCAACCTCGGAGGAGGCATTGATGTACATGTATATAGCATAATTCTGTTCCTTGGGCAAAACACCAGGTGTTGTGTGGGCAGCTGAAGCAGCAACAGTTTCTGTGGCAGCAGCTTCTAGTACCTAGGAATGTCCTTGCAAGCTCAACCTGCTACCGGCAGAAGGAATGAAGTTGAGAAGTGGCATTTGATGGGCATTCATTGGAACTTGTGGTGCAAGAGCATCGTGTTGACAATAAGCATAGCATCAGGAACTGTGGCCATAGCTCCCATCTTACCAGCTGTGCCTACATTGGTCACAAACTTTTGGCCTCCCCCTGGCAGCCCAATGGTCTTGGATGCTCTGTTGCTCTCTGTGCCACCACTGGATCCCAAACACCTACTGTGGGTCATTCAGTCCGTCATCTCTGCAGGTCATTCACCTCTGCCCCACTCCTTGAGTTCCATTGCATTGTGCTCCACTCCACCTCTGCCCCACTCCTGTTGCATCATCGCCTCACTTTTCCTCATCACCAACTCTCACTCACTTTTTGATCCCTTCCAGGGCAGCCTCTCAGAACCTTTCCCTGTGGCAGAGGTCACAAGGCCAAATCGCAGCCAGACTGTTTTTTCTTACACATCCACACCCCATCCATGGGCACCACTACGGAGGGCTCCATCATTCTCTCTGCTCCCCCTCTACCCCCCCATCCTCCTCAATCTTTCATAACACACTTAGGTTACTCCCTCCAGTGACCTTCGTACTCCCGTCTACCTTATGACTACCTCCTGCCCCCCCCCCCTCCCCCATCTTCCCTAACCTTGGTGTTTTCACCTCCTTTGTTCCTGTTCTACGTCGATACCATGCGTAAACCAACTAGATGTTCCATTTGCCACAACCCTGCCCCCACCCTTACCCTGACCCATGTCGCTGTCAGGGGGGGTATCCTTGCTAGTCGGATCTCTCTCTTGTGATACTTTTGGCGGGACTTGTCTCCAACTCGGCGCCCCAAAACCCCCTTGCACCCCATCTTCATCAACAGCCTGCCATATGTGGCATGGGAAATCCCCCTTGGCTTCTGTGCCCCCTCCTCTTTCTTTCTCTTAATCCTCCACCCCTTCTCTCCCTCCTCCTAATCTGCCTCCTTCCCCTCCTCATAAAACCTATTTCCTCATCTGCTCATGCTTCACCTACATTTGCCTTCCTTGTCCCCATCATCTCCATCTCCTCTTGTTCCCACCCCCTGTGCCTCGCCCGTCCTGACTCTATCAAGCTGTGGCATTGGGTTGGTGCCTCTCCCTTATCCCTCAAGCAGCCACGCACAGCCCTTGGTGTCCTCCCCCCCATCCAACCCACTCCCCTCGATTTCTCTCTGCTCTCCTCTGCGCCTGCTCGCTCCCACCTCTGCTCCTCTATCCCTTGTCCTAGTGCCTCTTAGGAGCTAGAGTTGGTTCCTGACCCATTTTGGCGGGCGATGTGGGGGGGGCACCGCCTGCCCCCACCCTACAGCTCATCTGACATCGTACCCAATCCAAGGGTGGGTCCCACTGATGCCCTCCTAGTGTATCCTGCCGTCCCCCCAGCGTCGTGAGATGGATCTCCCCCCATGGTCATGCAGCGGGGGGGAGTGGCGCTTGCTGTCACTCCTACTAAGTATCTTTTGTTGCTCTTGTGGGCCCTGTCCAGCCCCCAAAGTCACGTCCATGGAGGGAGGACGAATTTTCCTCCTCCCTTACAGGTGGGATGTGGAGGGATCACGCCCATAGGGGGAACTGTCCACCCCCCTTCCCTCCATGTTTCTAGCCTCTTGGCTAGAAACATGGAGGAGGAGGAGGATGGGGCGCAAGAGGATATCCTCCAGTGCCCCATCCCTGGTACCCAGGTCACAACCCTAGAGAAGGCTGTGACCTTCAATCTTATGGGCTTCTCCAATCCCTCATCCAGCATGCGGGATGCCGTGGGGGCCTTAGGCAATAGGCATGCCAGGAAGCGGCTGTTGTTCTTTTATGCCCCATGGCCACTGCGATGGCTTAGCGGACAGGTTGGGCATGCACTGCTCCCTTGGAGCAAGTCCCCAAAACCTTGTTTGTGGTGCAAAGTCCAAGCAAGACACCAGAAGTGTTGCACAGTGGACAGTACGTTGGACTAAAAAACAATAGGTCCTGCATTCAAGTTTTGAAGTGAGCAGGAAGGTTTTTGACCTTCTTGCACATGGGAAGTTTCCTAGACATTTCTCCATGCATGAGGAGGATGTGCCACTTGGCGGTCAGTGGATGTGCCAATTGGCGAGCTGTTGAAATGGTGTGGAGTAGCCACCCCCAAAAGTGCCACTACCCACACACCTTAGAAGCCATGCCTAGGACTGTATGTACCAAGCTCATTCTTCATTCTAATTACACAATTTGGCCTTAGATGCTCCTCACAGAGCTGTCCAACTAAGAAACAGTACAAAGAAGAAACTAGTTGGTCTAAGCCCCAGGAGTTAGTTTCTGACTAGCACCTCGCGCGAAAGTGACCAAGTGTTAAGTGGACACAGTTGCTAGCAAGTGATTTCCTAGGAGCTACTCAGTGTGGAACCATGATCCTTAGGGTGATATCTTCTCCTAGCTCAAATGCTAGAAGCGGATGACAGGTGCTATTGTGTCGGCCTTGTTTTCTGGTCCGTTTGCCTCAAGCCGTTTGACAAAGGGTTATGGGCCCACACTGGCCAATTGTAAGGCACGCTTCGCTCAGCTTTGGTACGCTCTCTCCAGACAGGCACGTCAGCTCCATCAGCTCTATCAGCTCCATCTGCTTCATTAGCTCCAATGGCTCGGTTTGCACTTAGCACACTGGGACCAAGGACAAGCTCCGCCCTTAGTGGAACGACCCTTCGGTCCCAACCAGGACAAGCTCTGCCCATGGAGGCAGGCTTGGGTNCATTGCGGGGTTCACACCGGCTTCGGATGCTTATGCCGAGCTCAAGCGTATACACCAATCCACCTCCCTTACAAACAGAATCCTCAGATTCATCCTACAGCGGTTGATCAGCATGAGAGTGAATGAGGGGAATCAATCCCCGATTTCCTAGAGGAGTTTGAAGGACTCTTTGGCAAGGCTCGCTAGATGAACTGAGACCTTGAAGAAAACATGCAAGCCATGATCCTTCTCATGGTGCTACCGGAGAGCTAGAGCCCAATGATCACCGTCATGATCATTGGGCAATGATCACCATCATGGGCGGTTGAAAGGAGGATGACCTGACGTACGCGGAAGTGTCCGAGTACGTGCAAAATGAGGCCATGCGCCACAGCGGAAGTGAGGCTAACTTCTCAGCCTACACCGCACGCTACGTTGGCCGCGGGAGCAAAGGGTCAGCCTCTGGTCAGAAAGGCGGCAGTGGAAGCAGTGGTGGCGGAGGCAACAATGGCAGCAAGGCTCCCAAGCGACAGGACAATTGCCACAACTGTGGCAAACCTTGGCACTGGGCAAGAGAGTGTAGGTCGCCAAACAAAGACAGCGGAAGTGGAGGGAAAAAAGGCAGCAAAAAAGGTGGCAAAGAAGCCACCAACATGATGCCACAAAGCACGCCTCCAACAAAGGGCGCGGCGCTGTTCAGGCCAGGAGCCTTTGGGCTCGACCCCAGTACTGATGACCACTCTAGCAACGACAAGGCTGGATTCATCTCCATCGCCCCCACTGATTGGCAGTTCAGATGTGCAAAAGGCAGCAATGTGAACGCAAACGGTGTTGGAGACAAGTTGGTGAGCATCAACCTTAATGATGCGGAGAAGGATCTGCGGCTGCATGACGTAGTCTATATTCCCTCCTTTGCGGCAAAACCTCCTGCCCGTCTCAAAAATCATGGAGAACAACACGTAGAAGAAGGCGGTCATTGCCAGGAACGAGGACATCAAGGTCAACAAAGATCTCATGGCACAAGTCCCACAGATTGACGGGCTCTACGTACTACACACAACCACAAGAGAAACCTCAAAAGAAGATGGTCATGCAGGTTTGGCGGATGCAGTGGTCTCGGTACCAACGCAAGGGAACACACCATTGGAAACTGAGAAGACATCATCTGCCGCAAAGGAAGAAGACGATGAGCTCTGGCAAAGACGCTTTGGGCACGCTGCAAACAGTACGCTCCAAGTCATCCAGCAACAACAGCTGGTCCCCGGCATGGATGGGTGAAAGAAGGATGCAGCTGGGTGTGGCAGCCTTTGTAAATATTGCCTCAAAGGCAAGACCAAGCAAACGCACTTTGAGTGTAACGGTTGTCGTGCAGAAGCAACCCTTTACCTGATTCACACCGATGTGTGCAGACCCTTTCATACTACGTCAAACGGTGGTAGCAAGTATTTTCTGACCTTCATCAATGACCACAGCCGCAAGGCGTGGATCTACTTCCTCAAAACCAAGGGAGAGGTCAGAGAAAAGTTGCAAGAGTAAGTCTCCATGGTGGAGCGGCAGACTGAAAAGAAGTTCAAGGCAATGTGAAGCAACAACGGTGGAGAGTATGAGGCATGCAAGGGCTGGTTGTGGCAATATGGGATCAACCACCAGCCCTCAACGCCCTACACGCCGCAAAGTAATGGTGTGGCCGAACGGATGAATCATACCATCCTTGACATGGTGCGCAGCATGCTCTTTGATGCAAAACTTCCACCGTGCTTCTGGATGGAAGCGGTAAGAATGGCATGCTACATTGTCAACCTAACTCCTGCGGCTGCTCTGGGCAGGCGCCGCAAGAAAAAGGGCAAGCAACATATGACACCACAAGAAGTATGGTCAGGGAAGAAGCCGGATGCATCACACCTGAAAGTCTTTGGCTGCACCGCATGGGCAAAGGTCTAAGCAGGAGAGGGTGGCAACAAGCTCGATGCAAGAGAGCAAGAGTGCATTATGGTGGGCTATGAGACAGCCCACAAGACCTACCGCTTGTGGGACCTGGCACGAACAAGGCTCATCACCAGCCAGGACGCAACCTTTGACGAGAGGAAACCGGGCAAGAAAGAGATGCTTGATCTCAAGCAATCTCCAAAATTGGGAGAGTGGTTGGTGCTGCTGGAGTCAGGAGATGAAGCTCCCAAAAACGGGCAAGTAGTGCCAGTGCGGCAGGTTGTGGAGAAGAGTGGTGTGGCAGGGAGAGCGGCCGCACACGCTGACACAGCGGCGGGCTCCGAAAAAGAGTCAGAGACGTCCGAGGCCTCCGAGACGAGCTAGGAGGCCAGTGGCTCTTCACAAAAAGAAGATATGAATTCAGGGCAGGCAGCATCACAGGGGCAACACCAAAGCAAATATGAGGAACGAGAAAAGCAGCGCCACAGCACATGGCAGAGAAAACAAACACCAAAGTACGACGCTGATACCGGAAGCTTGACTGGACTGAGCTGGTCCTGTTTGGCTCAGGGAGAGCCGCTCACTGTGGCTGAGGTGCTGGCAAGGCCCGCTACGGCCAAATGGAAGGAGGCGGTGGATAGCGAGCTCGCGTCCATCAAAGAAAATGGCACATGGGTGCTAGAGAATAGACATGCTAACGCTCACGTGGTGGGCTCAAAGTGGGTGCTCAGGCTAGAGAGGNGCCGTCGTTGCTGCCAACGCCCTTGAGGTCCACCAGATGGATGTCAAGAGGGCTTTCCTCTACAGGAAGCTTGACAAGGAGGTGCTGGTGGAGGTACCGGAAGGTGTCAAAGCTTCTGCAGGTAAGGTGTGCAAGCTGGTGAAGGCATTGTACGGGCTGAAGCAGGCTCCTCGGATCTGGTAAAGGGAAACGGGCAGCTTTATGGCTGAGCTCTCCTTCGCGCATTGCAAGAGCAACCCTAGTGTCTATGTGCGGGAGGATGAGCGTGGCTTGCTACTTGTGGCGTTCTATGTTGACGACTTGATCATGTGCTCCTCCTTGCATTCATGGACACTAGGGCAGCCCTCAGGGAGGTGATCAGGCTCACCAAGAGCCGCCTACGCAACTGTTTGTGAGAGGGAGTTGCAGGTTGAACAGACAGAGATTATGGAAGCAAATGTAGGTTTGCAATGAACGCAAATGTCTGAATCAACTCTTGAGTAAGAAATTTCATTAGCACAGCTTTCTAACAAGCCTAAGTACGCCTTATTTGGCACATAGAGCTGCAAGAACCACTCTGTCAAAGTTCACCTCCTAGCACACTCCTAGCCTAGCGGGATGAGCGGCAGTCACACTCTCACACAAGAGAATTACCATCCCTGCCATGTGCACAACCAATAATCTTGGTGGGGACCTTCCTTGAAGCTCCCTGAAGGTCTTCCTGCCACCTTTCTACCTTGAAGGCTGCTCCAAACCTCCCTGGCCAATAATTGTGGCCGTCATTGGTGCTGGTAGTGCAGGAGCCGTCACTTGAACTGGACCCATTGCCACCAAACCTTGAAAATCCATATCTCCCTCAAACGGACTCCGAATCGGGTTCTGTAAAGTGCTACAGAACCAGCAAAACATCTTCTATTCACTCTTGTGACCTGATTATTTCTATCGAGCAACCCACTTTGGTAACTTTCTTGGCACCCCATATCCAACATTCTCCCACTTTGCTAGAATAAAAATCACACAAGTCCACACTGTCCCCTCAGCTTCTGAAAGCGCTGTACTGCCAGCGGCTTAGTCAGGAATTCTGCTAGCATCATGCTTGAAGGGCAGAACTTTATCTGTACCACCTGCTTCGCCAGGAGTTCGCGGATGAAGTGATATCGCAGGTCAATGTGCTTGGTGCGGCCATGAAACTCTGTGTTCTTGGTCAGAGCAATGGTGCTCATGTTGTCACAGTAGATTTTAGTCGCTGTGGACATAAGCCTGCTACATCCATAAGTGAAACATTGAAGCAGTTGTATCCACCAAGTCAAAGAAAAACAATGCCATGTCCATGTTGATGGCCATGTCCAATCGGTGACGCAAGTCCTCGATCAAGCAAAGCAAGGGGGGTGATGTGTCACCCCCGCCATAACGAGAATCACTTAAGTGATTGGCCTTCTTTTCTCTTCAACTTGCAAACCCCATTCACGGATTATCCCTTGATAGGGTTTTCTATGTTTGTACGAGCTCCCCCCGCACAAACATAAAATCCTGCATCCGCGAATGGGGGTTTTTGAGTTGGAAAAAAAGGTTAATTGCTTGATGGCGGTGGATCAAAAACACCTTTTTCAATTTTTTTGAGAATAAAACTTGATTTTGTCCATGCAAACTGCTTTCAAACCCTACCCCAAATCAAACTGCGGGGTTTAGGGTTTAATTTTTGTGTGGGCTCCTGCTTGGCTCTACAGTAGCAGGGCCAAGCAGGCTCCCTTTCAACGGATGGGGTGTTTCAGACCTCTCACTCAAACCCCTCTACGGATGAATTTGTGATTTTTCTTTGATGTCCGATGACATCAGCATGTTGTCACTACATGTCATGCAGCATCGATATAGTGTGTTCATTTAAACATAGCGTGTTTTTTGCATGCTTGTCGAATGTATAATTAATAAAGTGAAGAAAAGTTTTGAATTTGGATATGGCATGTTGAATGTGTGAAACATCGATGTAACTATAGGTATCAAGAATGCTGTGGATGAGCATTAATTCCTCCCTCTAGACCTTTGCCCCAAAGATGTGCAGACCAAGATCCTATTTTGCTCCACACCAATCGCCAGTCGCACCCGCCACCGCCGTAACAGAACAAGTGACCGCCCCTTTTGTGGCAAAGAGGAAACAATAGAACATTGCTTCCTCCACTGCCGTCGCTTACACCCTCTCTGAAAGCGGATGGAGACCGTCTTCAATACCCTTTTCCCTAAGATACCGCTCACGACTCCGGAACTGCTTTTGGACCCCTTAAAGCCCAAAGTCTTTAATGCTGCCTGGTTTATCTAGGGAGCTACCCTGTTCCACCTCATATGACAAGAACACTGTGGATATCCAACATCCTCTCCCTCAGCCAAGATCATTGCTACCTTTGTAACAGCCTTCCAAAGACATATATGGCTTGTGTCTACCTTGCTCTCTGGGAAAAACTCTAAACACACATGTGCAAAAATCAAATCCATTGAAGACAACATTGTAACGGCCCTCATCTCTAAGTTCCTCCTTCACAACAAAGACTGTNCAAAGCAAGGGGGGTGATGTGTCACCCCCGCCATAACGAGAATCACTTAAGTGATTGGCCTTCTTTTCTCTTCAACTTGCAAACCCCATTCACGGATTATCCCTTGATAGGGTTTTCTATGTTTGTACGAGCTCCCCCCGCACAAACATAAAATCCTACATCCGTGAACAGGGGTTTTTGAGTTGGAAAAAAAGGTTAATTGCTTGATGGCGGTGGATCAAAAACACCTTTTTCAATTTTTTTGAGAAGAAAACTTGATTTCGTCCATGCAAACTGCTTTCAAACCCTACCCCAAATCAAACTGCGGGGTTTAGGGTTTAATTTTTGTGTGGGCTCCTGCTTGGCTCTACAGTAGCAGGGCCAAGCAGGCTCCCTTTCAACGGATGGGGTGTTTCGGACCTCCCACTCAAACCCCTCTACGGATGAATTTGTGATTTTTCTTTGATGTCCGATGACATCAGCATGTTGTCACTACATGTCATGCAGCATCGATATAGTGTGTTCATTTAAATATAGCGTGTTTTTTGCATGCTTGTCGAATTTATAATTAATAAAGTGAAGAAAAGTTTTGAATTTGGATATGGCATGTTGAATGTGTGAAACATCGATGTAACTATAGGTATCAAGAATGCTGTGGATGAGCATTAATTCCTCCCTCTAGACCTTTGCCCCAAAGATGTGCAGACCAAGATCCTATTTTGCTCCACACCAATCGCCAGTCGCACCCGCCACCGCCGTAACAGAACAAGTGACCGCCCCTTTTGTGGCGAAGAGGAAACAATAGAACATTGCTTCCTCCACTGCCGTCGCTTACACCCTCTCTGAAAGCGGATGGAGACCGTCTTCAATACCCTTTTCCCTAAGATACCGCTCACAACTCCGGAACTGCTTTTGGACCCCTTAAAGCCCAAAGTCTTTAATGCTGCCTGGTTTATCTAGGGAGCTACCCCGTTCCACCTCATATGACAAGAACACTGTGGATATCCAACATCCTCTCCCTCAGCCAAGATCATTGCTACCTTTGTAACAGCCTTCCAAAGACATATATGGCTTGTGTCTACCTTGCTCTCTGGGAAAAACTCTAAACACACATGTGCAAAAATCAAATCCATTGAAGACAACATTGTAACGGCCCTCATCTCTAAGTTCCTCCTTCACAACAAAGACTGTTGACTATCCCTAAGCTCTCGTTTCACTCTGTGGTGGAAACATCCCAACCTCTACCCTCCGCCCTGACTTACAAACTTGGGGGGGGCACGATCAACTCCCAGGCATTTTTGGTGCTGAGGTAGCCCCCCGCCTTAGTCGGTAGCAACCAGGGGTAAAAGGAAGACAAGAGGCAGGTGTTGCACGCAGAGCGTGCATAGGGCTACATGGTAACCAAGAAAAAGTATTCATATTAATACCTCTTAAGAGAGGCTTAATAATCGCCCGTAATCTGGAACACATAATGGAAGGTTTTTCATGTGACTGTACCTCGTCCATGGAAGCCAGACCTGGTTGTAAATAGACTGCCGTACTGTCACCCGCATTCGTTCAAACTAAATACTTTTTTCTTCGCCCATGTCTGCTCTTAAAAATTGTGTATGGTTTGGGCGAACGCTTCCTAAATTTTTTCAGGCTATGCTGGATTTTGTCCACAACTGTTCGCAAAAACATTTTCCATTCAACTGTATTTTAACAAATATAGATTTTCCGCACCTAAGGTTGCACAGTGGGCGAATGCGGGAACCCCATTATTCCTAGATATTGTACTTAGACGACCCCTAACGTAATTCAATTGTACCCAAATTTGAGCGAATGCAAAACCAAGAATTGAACGAATGCGCCAGACAGTACGGTATTATTTTGTAAGAATTAACCAACAAATTGAAGAAGAACTTCATAAACATTTCTTCTCGCGCTTTTATAGATATGGTTTGATCTGATTATGAATGTATTTCAATAAGATTAATGTGTTCTTATATTGTGAACATGCTAGTTTCAAACGTCTATTACAAACTTCACAAAAAAAAACATGATCTTTGACAAGTTTGGATGAATTTTGAATGTTTCATTATGTTATGAAAAAGAAGATGACGTACTTATAGGCAGAATCTAATTTGTTTACCTTCTTCTATGACGGTGGTTGAATTTCATTTCTTTCAGTTGCATTTCGACCCTGTTTGAAGCTGTGTTCATGAGTCTCAAGAGTTTTCCATGACGACCAGTTCCGTGAAACAGGAGAGGGCGAGGCCAAGAAGGAGTGACAAAGAAGAAGAAGACAACATAGTCTGCAAAAAAAAATTGCAAAACAATGCTGACCGTAGGGATTGGACCCCAATCGTAATGTCCGTTTTCCCGTGATTGGCGCCGCTTGGTGGATTTCGTGATGTCCGGTTCGTTGTTTATGAAAAAGCTGGTGGATCTGCAATCCGGCTGTCCAATTCTTACATCCGCCAGAATCTTCGCTTCTTCATTTGTGGACACATCAGAAAAATGACGGATCCAACAATCACAAATTTCTTGCAACATCTTTTGACAACAGAACGATTGTAAAGGGTTTTTTTGTTGGGGCCAATTCGTTTTCACCCTCCGGTGGAAAACCTTATGCGCAGGTTATCCACGAATGAGAACTTCATTTACATATCAGCTAGTTTAAGGAGAAGAAGACCCCTATGCCCACTTTTTGGCAGGGGGGTCCTTGTTCTCCCCACTGATTGTAATCGGTACTCACTGCATCCAAAGTTAAAGAAAGAAGCACCCATTATCCACTTTTCATGACCTGACTCCGATACCCACTTTTCAAGCGGGCTAGAGACAGGACTGCAGATCACGACAACAACAGAACGGGTCCCTAGTGGGAGAATTATCTTCACCGGTAAAGTGAAGCTTCACGCCGGCTTCGTGGCATACCAGAGTGTCGGTTTTTAAGCTAGCATCAGAGAACCACTGATAGGAACCAATGACATAGTCCACTTTCCATTCAATTGCTGTCAATTTTTTGCTGACTGGATGAACAGGCGCCATTGACGCCCTGGCTTACGGTTCCTGGATCTACATTTTCTAGACCAATCACAGTTTTCTCAATACGTCTCTTAGCTACCGTCAGTCACGGAGCAATGTACATTGTAACACATTATCTACATTTATGTCGGACTCATGTTGAGGCACACCCATTCAAGTTTCGAACCGGTAAAAAGTACCGGTTTGCACTGTCATTGGGCATACAGACCAGTACATAAATGCATTTTACGCCAACCTCGTCTTTGTTCAAGAAGCGACAACTTGTTATGTGGGGCCGACCCGGCCTCCTTGGCTCGGATGACATGTCAACCGAGGGGTGGAAGAATGGTGTTGAACGTCGTGAGTGGGGTTCTCCACGNTGTTGAGGCACACCCATTCAAGTTTCGAACCGGTAAAAAGTACCGGTTTGCACTGTCATTGGGCATACAGACCAGTACATAAATGCATTTTACGCCAACCTCGTCTTTGTTCAAGAAGCGACAACTTGTTATGTGGGGCCGACCCGGCCTCCTTGGCTCGGATGACATGTCAACCGAGGGGTGGAAGAATGGTGTTGAACGTCGTGAGTGGGGTTCTCCACGTTACAGAGACCCCTTCGTTGCCTACCGGGCATGGGTTGCACATCAGGAAGAATGGGGTTGTAATGTGGCTCGTACCAGGAGGGCTCACATCCGCCATCTGTCAGAGGCCACATCCCCGATGACACCTGAATTGATGGCAAGGATATTGGGGTGGCCATTGCCCAGTCCGAGACCATCAAACTGCCTAGACCTATGGGAGCCATGGATTTTGTCCGAGCCACACTCCCCATGCGCATGTAACGGTGCCTAGTGCACGTACAAATATCGTGCGGGACAAGGATGCTAGAGGCGTATTTAACATTTTGGTACATCATACAAACCATGGGTTGAACGCTGTATGGACATGATGAGGGTTCCTCCAATGATTTTCCTAACGCTCATACAAACAGCAAAGCCATGACATGGGCTAATGTTTGGAGGGCACTCCGATGGGATGAACTTGGGGCTTGGGGAGGCCAATGTACCATGGCCAGCACCACAGATCTCACTCCCTAGCAGGAAATGGAGGCATGGGCTACAATCAAGGCTTGCTGGGACTTGTTCGTTGCAACCGAGGGTTTGCCCACTTGGGTGAAAAACCCATACAAACCAGGGACGATGTGCTGGATACTTGACGTTGGCATGCCCACTCCTCGCCCACCAAACACCTCCGGGCAGTGGAAGCCTTTGGCTTGAAACCCTAGGTCACTATCAATTATGGTGGGAAATTCATGCATGTTTGTGTACTCTCTTAATGAAGTCACCCTTTTCTTGTTAAGTACTACAGTTCTCAACTTTATGTGAGGACTGCACACTCAATTTGTAATGGTCTGGTGATGGCACTGATGGAAACTGGGGCAGCCCTCAGGGAGGTGATCAGGCTCACCAAAAGCCGCCTAGGCAGGACCGACTGTTTGTGAGAGAGAGTTGCAGGTTGCACATACATAAATTACGGAAGCGAATGTAGGTTTGCAGAGAACGCGAATGTCTGAATTGACTCTTGAGTAAGAAATTACATTAGCACAGCTTTCCAACAAGCCTAATTACGCCTCATTTGGCACATGGAGCTGGAAGAACCACTCTGTCAAAGTTCACCTCCTAGCACACTCCTAGCCTAGCGGGATGAGCGGCAGTCACACTCTCACACAAGAGAATTACCATCCCTGCCATGTGCATAACCAATAATCTTGGTGGGGACCTTCCTTGAAGCTCCCTGAAGGTCCNATTGTGGCCGTCATTGGTGCTGGTAGTGCAGGAGCCATCACTTGAACCGGACCCATCGCCACCAAACCTTGAAAATCCATATCTCCCTCAAACGGACTCCGAATCGAGTTCCGTAAAGTGCTACAGAACCAGCAAAATATCTTCTATTCACTTTTGTGACCTGATGATTTTTATCGAGCAACCCACTTTGGTCACTTTTTTTGGCACCCCATATCCAACATTCTCCCACTTTGCGAGAATAAAAATCACACAAGTCCACACTGTCCCCTCAGCTGCTGAAAGCGGTGTGCTGTCAGCGGCTTGGTCAGGAAGTCTTCCAGCATCATGCTTGAAGGGAAGAACTTGATCTACACCACCTTCTTTGCCACGAGTTCACGGATGAAGTGATATCGCAAGTCAATGTGCTTCGTGCGGGCGTGAAACTCTGCGTTCTTGGTCAGAGCAATGGCGCTCATGTTGTCACGGCAGATTTTAGTTGCTGTGGTTTGCTGCTGTCCAAGGCTTGACAGGAGCTCATGCAGCCACACGGCTTCCTTTGCTGCTTCACTCAAGGCGATGTACTCAGCTTCGGTGGAGGAGAGGGCGACGCACTCTTGCTTCTTGCTCCTCCAACTGATTGCACCTCCCCCGAGTACAAACACGAACCCACTGGTCGACCTCCTTGTGTCCAGGTCACCTCCCCAATCTGCGTCACTGTAGCCGATGAGGATGGCGCTGTTGTTGCCGTTGAGGGTGAGGCAAAGGCTGCTGCTACTGTCAAGGTAGCACAGCACGCGCTTAACCGCCTCCCAATGCGGCATGCCCGGATTCGCACAAAACTAGCTAAGCCCTCCCACTGCTTGGCTGATGTCGAGGCGCATGCCGACTGCTGCGTACATGAGGCTCCCAACTGCTGCTTGGTACGGCACTGCTTCCATGCGGCTGCTCTCTTGCATGCCGCGGGGAGTCTGCGTCATGCTCACCTTCGCTCCCACTTCAAGTGGTGTCGCTGCTTTGCGCGCTCCTGCCATGTTGAAGCGCTTGACGATGTCGCTCACGTACGTGCTCTGCGACAGCTCCAAAGTCTGCTGCTGCCGGTCGCGCTTCACTTGAAGGCCAAGGTACTAACTGAGCTCTCCCATGTCCTTCATGTCGAACCTGGCAGCAANTCACTGCGCACAAAGCCAAGGCCAGCCAGCTGCTCATCCATCTTGTGGTACCATGCTTGCGGGGCTTGCTTCAGGCCGTAGAGGGCCTTCACAAGCTTGCACACCAAATCCTCCTTTCCCTCCACCACACACCCTTCCGGCTGCTCCATGTACACATGCTCTTCGAGATCACCATTCACAAAAGCACACGTCACATCCATTTGGTGCACCTCCCAGTCCATAGCAGCAGCAAGAGCGAGGATCGCTCGGATGGATGGGAACTTTGCGACAGGTGCAAATGTCTCGTTGCAATCCACACCCTCAATCTGTGAATATCCCTTTGCAACCAACCGTGCTTTGTACCTGAGCACCTTACCATCCGCACCACGCTTGCACCTAAAGATCCACCGGCACCTGATCACCCGGCTGCCACGTGGAGCTTCCTCGAGGGTCCAGGTGCCGTTCTTCATGAGCGCACCATACTCCTTGTCTGCTGCAGCATGCCAATCTGCCGCCTCGGTGCTGCACATGGCTTCAGCGAATAGAGCTAGATCATCGGTGACTGTGAGGAAGAGAAGCTCGAGGTCAGACGACTCCGTTGGTGGAGGAACAGTGCACAAGTTCACCAGCTCCTCCAGCGGCCTCTGTTTGCTTGCGAGGCGCCCGGATCACCTCAGCGGCTCCCCACTGTCCTTTGTACCTTTGTTGATGCGTGCGGATCGTCATGGCAGCTACTGTATGTTTCTTTGTTGCTCCTCCTCATCATATTTGGCTGCTGGCTCCTTCTCCTTCTCACCTCCCTCCACCTCTTTGTTGATGCCGCTATCACCGCCATCTTCCGCACCACCCTCTTCTACTGCCGGTTCTTCACCCACTTCAAGTACAAGTGCGGGAGCAAGTGGAACTGCAGACATAGGGCTCCAAGTCCAGCTCTTCAAGTCCTCTTGAAAGACGACGTCACGGCTGTAGATGATCTTGCGAGCAGCAAGGTTGTAGAGGCGGTATCCCATGGTGTCGTGGCCGACGAAGGAGGCCTTCACCGACTTTGCGTCCAGCTTGTTACGGCTGCCGGTAGGCACGTGCACGAATGCGCCACACCCGAAGACTTTCAGGTGCGTCACTGTTGGCTTGCGTCCCGTCCACGCCTCCTCCGGTGTCAAAAGCGGCACGGCGCGCTTGGGACTCCGGTTTTTCAGGTACACGGCAGTGTTGACCGCTTCCGCCCAGAAGGTTGGTGGGAGCTCCACGTCTTAGAGCATGCTGCGAACACACTCCATGAGTGTGCGGTTTGCACGTTTAGCCACGCCGTTCAGCTGCGGTGTTTCAGGTGGGGTGACCTCGTGCTTGATCCCGCGACGCTTGAGGTAAGTGCGGAAGTCGTTGGAGAGGTACTCTCCTCCACCATTGGTGCGAAGCACCTTCAACCACCTGCCACTCTCATTCTGTGCAGCAGCAATCCACACCTTGAAAGCATCAAAGCACTCATCCTTTCCAGCCAAGGACACCCACGTCTTCCTCAACTTGTCATCAATGAACGTGACAAAGTACAACTTGCTGGACAAGGACTGTGATGGCATGGGACCGCACAAATCAGAGTGAACGAGTGAGAGAAGCTCAGCCGCCCCCTTCCCTTCCACCGTGAAAGGAGCGCGGGCTGGCTTTCCTTCATTGCGGCTCTCACAAGCCAATGCACCTGGCAGCTTCACCCCCTTGAGCTCCAGGCCGCGGACCATCTGTTGCATGGAGATGATGGCGCCAAAGCCGAGGTGACCGAGCCAGCGGTGCCACAGGCCGATGTCGTGTTTTCCCTCTCTCGCCGCCAACGCTGAGTCGGCTTCCTTCTCTGACGCCACGTAGAGGCGGTAAAGACCGCCCTCCTTGTTTGCTTTTGCAAGCACACGGCCTGCACGGGCAGAGATGGTGCAGCCACCATTCTCAAAGCAAACCTGCATGCCTTTGGAGATGAGCGATGAGACAGAGAGGAGGTTAGCTGCCAGCCCCGGAACATGGAGCACCCCCTTCACACGACGTTCCATGTGCTTACCCTCAACGGAAGCACAACATACAATCTCACCCTCCCCAACCGCCATTTGCACATGGTTGTTCCCCATGTACACCCGACAAGGCTCAATGATGGTGTAGACGACGAACCCCTCCCGGCGACACGTCATGTGCCACGTTGCTCCCGAGTTGACGATCCACAATAGGGCGGTGTTGTCAGAGACGTGCACGATCCGGATGGTTGTCACGAATCCACTCTCCCAATCTGCGGCGTTCGCGGAAGCGTCGGACTGTTTTCCCGCTCCCACTCCAGCAGCAAGGTCCGCATTCTTCTTCCGGCATTCGCGTGCCCAATGGCCCGACTTCTTGCAGTAGTGGCAGTTCCCCTTCTTCTTCCCTCCTCCACCATTGCCCTTGGTTGGTGCAGCACCACTCCCATGACCAGAGTTGGTGATGAGAGCGACGTCCAGTCCGCTTCCGCCCTCTTCTCCCTTACGCTGCTCTTCCTCAAACAGCAGGCTCTCCTCCACATCATTGAGGGAGAGCTTGTCACCACGCTGGTCCAGGGCAACAATGAGAGGAGTATAGCTGCTAGGAAGACCAAAAAGGATGGTTAGCATGAGCACACGCTCCTTGACAGGGTCCTCAATCGTAGCAAGCTGGTCAGAGAGATACTTCACCATGTTGATGTAGTCAATCATGGATCCGGACTCATCCATCTTCACAGTGTGAAAGCGGCGACGCAGCTGCATATTCATGAGGATTGACTTGGAAGCATAAGTGGACTAAAGCTTTTTCCAGACCTCCTTTGGCGTGAGGATGCCATGGACGAGGAATTGCTGCCGTTCGGCGAGGTGGAGGTAGATGGTGGCGAGGGCGCGGTCACGCTTCTCGCGGTAGGTACAGGCCTCGACAGGGGAGAGAGAGCTTTCTGCTGGTTCCTTCTCCTTCTCATCCACTTGGCTCCAGAGACCCTTGTCCAACAGCACCATCTTCATGTTGCTGCTCCAGTTGAAGAAGTTCTTGCCTTCGAAATTGACGATGTTGACCCCGGCCACCACAGAAGCGGATGTCGCCATGGTAGTGCAACGTTCAGCCCACAAACGGCTCTCTCACACAACAGGGTGCAAGGAATGCCTCAAGGATGAGAAAAAGCCTTGTTCCAGCTCTGATACCACTGATGGAAACTGGGGCAGCCCTCAGGGAGGTGATCAGGCTTACCAAAAGCCGCCTAGGCAGGACCAACTGTTTGTGAGAGAGAGTTGCAGGTTGCACAGACAGAAATTACGGAAGCAAATGTAGGTTTGCAGAGAACGCAAATGACTGAATTGACTCTTGAGTGAGAAAGTAAATTAGCACAGCTTTCTAACAAGCCTAAGTACGCCTCATTTGGCACATAGAGCTGGAAGAACCACTCTGTCAAAGTTCACCTCCTAGCACACTCCTAGCCTAGCGGAATGAGCGGCAGTCACACTCTCACACAAGAGAATTACCATCCCTGCCATGTGCACAACCAATAATCTTGGTGGGGACCTTCCTTGAAGCTCCCTGAAGGTCCTCCTGCCGCCTTTCTACCCTGAAGGCCGCTCCAAACCTCCTTGGCCAATAATTGTGGCCGTCATTGGTGCTGGTAGTGCAGGAGCCATCACTTGAACCGGACCCATCGCCACCAAACCTNGAGCTGGAAGAACCACTCTGTCAAAGTTCACCTCCTAGCACACTCCTAGCCTAGCGGGATGAGCGGCAGTCACACTCTCACACAAGAGAATTACCATCCCTGCCATGTGCACAACCAATAATCTTGGTGGGGACCTTCCTTGAATCTCCCTGAAGGTCATCCTGCCACATTTCTACCCTGAAGGCCGCTCCAAACCTCCTTGGCCAATAATTGTGGCCGTCATTGGTGCTGGTAGTGCAGGAGCCATCACTTGAACCGGACCCATCGCCACCAAACCTTGAAAATCCATATCTCCCTCAAACAGACTCCGAATCGAGTTCCGTAAAGTGCTACAGAACCAGCAAAACATCCTCTATTCACTTTTGTGACCTGATGATTTTTATCGAGCAACCCACTTTGGTCACTTTTTTTGGCACCCCATATCCAACAGGCACAAGCAGTACATGTAGTGTTGGCAGAGAGCCATTTCAGGCTCCATAATCGTGTCATGGAATGGATATTGTTACATGTATCATGGTGTACAATTCAGTCAAGTTTTCTCAAGCTACCCATTTCTTCTTGGGCACTACGGTTTGCATACTCAACATTATGCCAGGACCACATACTGTTTTCACAATGGCCTGGTGATCGCAGAAGCAGTTAATGCAGTTTTGGCATAGAACCGTTTTAGGCTAGAAAATCGTGTCATGGACTGGACGGTTACATGTATCATGGTTTATAATCCTGTGATGTTTTAGACCGTTGTTTATCAAGGTACCCAATGTCTGGACTCCTTTGGTCTGGATGTTCAACAATGAAAGTAATGATTCCTAAGGTCATCCTATGACAATTAACACCAATGCAACGGTGTTCATTCAGCAAAGAACACATTGTCCATGGGGAAGACATTTCTCTAGGGAAAACTTTTCAATCAAAAGGACAAGAGAGTCGAGTACCCATGGCTAATTCACATCTGCACGTACACGGATAGGCCATGGACGTAGCAAATCATCACACATGCCACACACTCTGATTCACTAAAGAAGTCGTAGAAAACATCAAAGTTATCATCTCCAAAGGGTGATGCACATCGACCGCTATAGGGATTGGCCACGAGTGATCCGGCCGGATCACTCGTGGCCACTCCTTGCTTTCATGCACACAGAGTGTCCAAAGGTGCAGTGTTGTGTCCATCACTGAGTTGTCACTAGCAGTTTATGCCACCACAGGTAGCTTGCCATGTTTCCTCCACACCATCGTGCACTTCTTTCTGTTCGTCATGGACCCATTGATGAAGGCCACGGGTTGAACCTGCAACAACATACAAGCAACATTTGTGAAAAAGCATGTAGACGAGGCTGGCAGCTGAGAGCATGCATGGCTATAAGAACATAGACAGAGCTTACCATGGAACACAAGCAGAGAAGGATTAACCATGAAAATTGCGCTTGGACTGTGCATTGTCCTCGTCAGACATGCCAGAGGAGGACTCCCACTCCTCCTCCTCTCCACTACCCGAAGACTGCCGCTCCTCCTCTTCTAACTCCGTGTCAGTGCACTCCTCAGACTCTGAGCTCTCACGCCATGATAAAACGTTTGAGTCATCCTCATCATCAAGATTGTCAACCTGCAATGTCATGATGACCAAGCTGTCCACACCATCTGCATCCCCACTACCAGCACCACTGCCTGCACCACCTACCCCTCCGCTTGCACCACTGCCTGTAACAATGCGTACACCACATGCACTTCTACCTACATCACCGCGTGCACCATCAGAGCCCTTGGAATATCTTCTACAGTGTGTAGCACGGTGTGCTCTACCACCTCCAGTGTCGCATGCAAGCACCATTGTCAAACCGCCCGCAGCATTGTCCGCACCCTCTGTCTCACCGCCACCAACACCTCCTATCCCACTGCCAGCAGCACCCTTTACGCCCTATATTTCACCATTAGTAGTACCCTCTGCCCCGCTGCCAGTTGCACCGGCCATGCACTCTCATCCATTGCCAATGGCACCGTCCACGCCCTCTGTTCCAGCACTCTCTGCGCCACCACCTAATGTCGGTGCCACGACACTTCCAACAAGCTCAAGTGCCAGTGGCTCACGGCCGCTGGCGGATGTGACGGCCGGCTCTCTAACACGCCCAGTATGCACAGCTACCGGTGATAGCACTGGCGGGTTCTTACAGAAATGGGGGTTGTCCCTTCTGCCCACATTTTGAGCACATGTGCTCCTACTTGAGCCGGATCACCTTGTCCATGCGTTTTGAGCGTGGTCAACCACATGAGCGTGTCACACCCGGCTGGCCCCATCTAGGTATGGCGTAATGGAGCTCGTGGAGGTTGAATCGTGGCATGGGAATCCTGTACGCCCATCGCCATGCCATCTGCGTCAGATGCATGTCTGTGTACAGTTGAGTTTTGACACCTTTGTCCGGCATCAGTACCATAGCATGCTCGCATGGATACCCGTACTCTGTCCACTACCGGCACGAGCACTTCTTTGATTTGACATCCACCTCCCGACCAGCGAGGCTCTTGGGGCCCGTGACGGTGCCCATGAGGCTGCCATGACTTAGCACCAGGTACTCCTTGGCTTGTTCCGTGTAGTGCTGCACCTTGGCATCCACCACAGGACCGTACCGGATCTCGCAGACGTGGATGGCATGCTAGCAATCAATGAAGAGTCTCGACACAAATGGGTAGATCTGTGTAAAACAGTGATTGGGTACAATTGGCTGATGTCCATGAGGCAGGCATTGACAGAATCCATCACGTTCAACGTCATGTGATCACCACGTGGTATAGTACACTTGAGGCGCGTCCACTATTCCAACGGCAGCCCACGCTCCCCGTCTCCACCGAACAGGTACTTGTAGCCCTTGTCCAAAGTATGGGAGAGCTCATCACGTGCACAGTCCAACTCATTATGCATGAAGGCGCAAGTCATCCTCCACATGATGTCAGCTACAGTTGTACCCGCATCCGACTTGACGTTCTCTCGCAAATGCTGCCGATAGTAGGTATGAACAGCGCTAGGCAACAGACGCTTTGTGACGGCGATGAGTCGTACGTCCCTGTCACTGATGATCACAGTTCCGATGTGCCGAGCTATGAGGTACGCCACTGCAAGACACCGGCAAAACCAATCCAAGTTTTCCTTGTCCTCTTGTGGGCATATAGCCTACGTCATGGGCACGTCGTGGTTGGTGGCATCCCAGTAATGAGTCAGCAGCGACACTTGCTTGAAGCCAATTTTTAGGAAACTCCCATCCATGCAGAGCAACGGCCTCACATGTGGCCACCCATTCCGACAGGCACCCGGGGCCACAAATGCATGTTGGAAGAGGTACTGCTGATCTAGCTCCGCTACATCCACGGTACATGGGTCAACCTTCTTCAACTGCAAGCAACAGTTGCAAGAACAGACTAGGGCAAGGCTTCATACACGCAGCAGACTGTCAAACCATGGACACGAGGAGAAGCACTACAACATACGTACAACAGCGATTTAGGGTGGAAAGAGCCCCCACGAGTGATTCATCTTGCCCATGAGATTGGCAAGAGCCTTCTTTTGTCACGGTGTATAGCATGGTCCGCCGACCGCTCCCTCGTGCATGCCTCCACGATCTGTCGCAAGGACTTCAACAAGGTACATGGCTCCTTGGAGACAGTGGGCTTGATATGGCGTAGCACCCNCTTCTTCACAATAGCGTTCCGAGAGTCCGTTGGGGCAGGGGTATGTTCATCATCAGATGATCCTACATTGAGGACGATGGGAGAAGTGTTAAAAAGTGCCAAGAAGACCCAGCTTATGACGTTAACAACAAGAACGTGGACACTGTTACACCATACTTGGATGGAGTAGCAAATCCAAGCCAGTCAAGGCCGACGGCATGACGATTTCGATGAGTGCAACCCACCCACAGCCAGGGGTAGAACGGCTGGATGCCGGAGCAACCATGCAACCTTATTGGATACTATTCTCCACGCTTTGGAGAGCGTGGAGTAATGCGCTCTTCCACCTGGAGGTGTTCAAACCAGCAAGCCTCTTCAAAGTCGTCAAACACAAAGCTATTCGTGTACATTTGGGACACACGGAGCTATTCCTCCTCGTCGGAGTTGCCAACAGTCGTTTGCCAGGGAACGTAAAAGCGGAACAACGGTGGATCCATAACACCCCTCGTGGGTACAACATGTAGTAGCATGCACGCTAATACAGGTAAGGCTGCACACGAATCCTAGGATTCGTGAATCTGGTTCACGAATCCCGAATCTGGATTCGGATTCACGAATCCGGATCCTGGGGCTGGTCTTGTTTGGGATTCTGGAATCCACTATCGAATCCTAGGGGGGGGGGGTGAGGGGATGGGGCAGACAGGAAAATTCTTCCACATTGGGGTTCATGTCCGCCAACGGGCATGCAGCACAATCCGAGAGTCTCGAAGCAACGATACGGAGTTTCAAAGTTGTGAAACTCCGAACAACCATCGGCCGCCGCTAGAGCCGGCTGGGCTCCAGTCGTGCGTGCGCAGGACTTCTTGAATCAGCATGACACGTGGCTGTGACAATCTCAAACCATCAGAGAATCGCTTGCATTTCGAGGTGATTTTTTTGTATGGACAGTTGTCAAGCACCTGCACGCCCGTGAGAGCTAGCCAGGCTTGGAAGATGGAGGTTTGCACAATTCGGTCTGGCACCGAGCCTATCAGCTACGCTCAAAATCCAGCCTCAAACTCGTATGCACGAGGTTAGCCGCTAGACAAGTCCGCCATCTTTGTTCGTGGTGGAGTCTGCCAAGCAATTTTGCTGGCCATATGTCTATTTTCAGCCTCCAAACAAATGAGCAAAACAATATGTGGAAGTCGCCACGTGTCATGATTTCAATGTGCCAGCAGTGCGAGGACATACAACTTTGTTACTGCCTTGACGCACATCCTTGACGATAGTCAGTGTGAATAACCTGTATAATGAACGCCCCACATGCAATAACCATATGTTCTGGACCAAAGTTGATGAGTCTTGCTAACTACAGTTAGCGAGACACTCTCTTTGGATTCGGAGAGATTCACGAATCCGGGTGGATTAGTGAATCCGGGTCTCGGATCCGCGAATCCGGATCCAGGTTTGGATTCGGTCTCACGAATCCGAATCCAGGATGAGATTCGCGAATCGGATTCGGTGCGCAGTCTTAAATACAGGTTGTACCCACCTAACGGTCACATTTGTAACCATCATACCACTTACCAGAGTTGAGAACAAGCACAAGTGCCATGGCGAGTGGGATCACCTAGGGAGATGACGGCACCAAAAGGAAGCGACATGTTTGCCATGGCGTGCAAATAGCATGCATGGTGCACAGAGAGGAAAATGAGTGTAGTGGACGTCATGCACCATGGTGAACTGCAAGACATCATGTCCCATGCTGCTACTAACGAAAACCGTCGCTGAGATGATCGAAACATGGGCTCGGTTCACCGACTGTGGAAGCACACACCCAGTATGCGCTAACGTGGCTTCTGTGTGGCATTCAGCACCGTCGTTCGCAGATGCATGGGACCAAAACTCCGGATGTGACAGTTGAAAACCAAAATCTAGCGACGTGGCACGCATGTGGCAAGCGTTATCGTCGTCGGATGTAGGATTGAGACCCCCTTTGTAATTCAGAAGATGTTACTTGACGACCATGCACGGTCGTGGTTCCCCCTACAGGTGGTGGTGACGTTTTTTTACAAAGATGAAGGCGACTGCCAAAAACAAAAGTACCCCCCTTATTTCGCTCGGGCATTCGGCGACACTAATGCAGCAAAGTTGGTTTGACCGCACTACTTTACACTGACAACACGTAAACAGATTCGATGACGTTGCATTTCCATCTTTTTTTTCACCTTAACTTAGGAAGGAACTCCCATTGGAACAAAAAATGGAAATAATTCACGGAATCGGACTACATTGTGACCAGGATATCCACTCATGACAGAACATGCATAGACCGCCGGGAATCTAGTCATGTTTCCTCAAGAGTGGGTAACACGTACACAGTTACTGTTTGAAATATGTGGAAAATTTGGTCATTCGTTAAAATGAGTGGGTATTCTGGTTGCTTTGTCTACATAGTGGGCATTTTGGAAGCTCGAGACTCAGAACGTTGGTATAAGGGAATTATTAGTTACTATGTAACCCAAAAAGAATTCTGGCGATGTAGTGTCACTCCCCCGATGCGACAAAGATGAATGCCAACTGGTGCTACCCCTGCGCTCGTGCTTTGCTGCGTTGGCTGAAAGGTTTGTGAAGGGGATTTGCGAAACTGCGGCAATCTCGGAAAAGTGCCCACCTCCACTACCCTGGCGTGGCGCTGGCGGCGCTGGCGCTGACTTGGATGCCGTGTTCGAAAGCTTCTAACGATCCAATAGTTTTGGGTACTATGTCATCACCTCTATCCAACGGCTAACTACTGAAGAGTTTTTGTGCAACGGTGAGGATGCTCCTTCTTTGGTGGGACGCTCATTTGAAACCGGTCAGGTGTCACCAACGACGTGGACTTTCTGTTACGATCTGTTGCTCACTCGCGCGCTGTACTTGCCAAGCACGTTCTCACCTGTCCCCCTCCCCACGAACAACCGACCAATCTGATCTTCTCTCCACCTTCCTCTCTCCATCCGTCAAGGTTTGGCCTCGGTGTATTGCCCTCGTTCCCTTCGCCAGTCCAATCTCTGAAGAGTGCGCTTCTTGGTGAAGCCATGGCTTTGGCGGCGGGCCTCCCAGAAAAGCTGTGGCCGCCACTTGCGATTCGCGTCGCATCGCTGGTCCGTCCAGCACGCGCCGCTGCGGCGGCGCGCAGGAATGCTGGGCCAGCAAGGCGTGATCGCAACCGCAGCAACTGCTGTGCATGGCAGCTGCAAGGCTCGCATCTTCAAATGCGGCTCCGGCAGCGCGCTTCCACCAGTCATTCTCACACACAAACCAACCAATTAAGCAACCAGCCGGCTCCCGGCGCTTCCACCGTTACAGTACAGTCGACCCGATCTTCGATCAGCTTCTGCGAACCTCTACGCCAGTGCGCCAGTGAGCTCGCCGACCGACCGCCAGGGCTGAGCACATCAGACAACGCAGCCCTAAGTGCAGCGCGACGCAACTCAACTTTCGC